>PVIR01001132.1:0-56734 GCA_004026965.1 Petromus typicus | reverse complement strand
AACTCTAGCTCAAAAAAGAAAAGAGATTGGAGTGTGTTCTTTTACCCAGTTTCTTTTATTTAAATCAACTCGAGAAGTTTATGATTGTGTTTTGTGTTGGGTATGATCTGCAAAACAGGTGGCAAATGATTTTTTTTTTTGCCCTTACTGAAGTTCACATTTTACATTTACAATTGTAGTGTTTGGTAGAGTTTGTGTCTTGCCTTAATTTCAGACAGTTCTCAGGAAATGTGAATATAATTTTATTGCCAGTTTTTGTTTGTATTGAAACTTTAAAAATCAGGTTGAAAGCAGTTTCATAAGTAGAGAGTTTCCTTTCATAATTAAGCAGTTATTTTGTCACCATTTTATGTCCAAGCAGCATGTTATTCCTCATTCCACGTGACATCTAGTAGGACTGTCTTCACCTTGTTTTCTTTTTACACTTCCTAGTCATTATTCCAAAGCAGCTCACTTAAGGATGCCCCTCAGAGGTTGAACAGCTTCTATGGAGTAACCAGGGAAGTGGTCATTCAGTTCTACTATCCAGAGTTGTCTTTATGGGTCAGTTGGTATACAGAAAGGTGGACACGACTTCCATTGACTTTTCACCGTGGGATTTTAGAGTGATGAGGACATCACCTAAGGGACAGTCTTCCTTGGAAGGAGTTTCTTGCTCAGCCAGTCATCTAGGCCTACTGAAATGTATGAAAGATTTAGTGCCCAAAATTTCCTTCCCTCTATTTGTTCTTCTAGAGTGCTAAGCATCATCTGTAAACACCCTAGGGTGGTTAGTAGCTTAGCAAATATGTAGAACTGTGACCGTTTTGTAACCTCCCACTCCAACCTTTGGGGCAGTCTGAAGAAAGTATTGAGGTGGGGATCTGGGACTTCACTTGTTGATTCAATAAAGAGCAATTGGGAATTAAGAGTTGGTCAGAATTTTTCCTTAAAAGAAGTAAATTTTTGGCCATATATGTTTGTAATGTATCATCCAGGTCCATCTGTATTTCTTTTCTGAGAAGTACCTGGTATAAGGTAATACTAAAATAAGTCTTTCTGTCTGATCTCTTAGCAGGAGGAGCAATCTCAGAACTGTTGTGAAGGCCCTGAAGCTCTTCGTTCTTACCCACTATGCCATCGGGTGGCCTCTGGACAATGTGGTCAGTCGCTTGAGATTGACTTTAATTTAAAACAGAAGCCTCTGCCTCCCACCCAGGAGGTGGAAGGAGTGAATTTTATGTTTGAATGAAGAAGTGAATTACGGAAGAAAGCATATATCCCTGATCTTCCCTTTCAAGCATAAGTCCAAATAGGCTCTCAGGAATGAGGATTTATAAAGACATCAAATAGGAGATTTGACTCATTTATACTTTTAACACCTGGTTGTGTTGCTGGAGGAAAGATACATGTGTTTTGCTCCTCTAACTTGCACCCAGCATCGTTTTGACACATCACTTCCTATCTCCTGTTTGCCTTCTCTCCTCGATGCATGTCCTCAAGGGACTTGTTCTTATCTCAGATTTTACGACCAGCATCCTAGGAAAACTTCTCTTTCTTTGATTTTTCAACTTAACCCTCTCCCAGATAGGACCTGTGTTTCCATATCATACACAGAAACGGGCAGAAAAGTGCTTGAAAGATTTTAAATTTGCAGGAGAAGAAGGTAAGAAGGCTCCCTCTGTCCGTCATACTCCATTTTGCTGAACAAGCTGGACTGTAAGCGAATCAGAGTTTTTCCTTGCATTGCATGTTTTCTTCCAGTATTGATTCAGTCTCATTAATCATGGGTTTTGAAGATAACTAGTTTTATTCAACTCCAGCAAAGAATCATCAGCAGTTTTTAATACTTTACATGTGCTGACTTCTAGAGTCAGAAGCAAACCAAGGTGTTTGTCAGCGAGTTTCTTTTTTTATCGGGCTGGGGGATCCTGGGTGAGGACTGATGTACTCCACAATCAAAGCAGGAACAACACAGTTCAAATCAAAGATGAAGGTAAAATGCTTATCATTGCCTGTGGAAACCTGTCCCTGTCGGTCATTCCAGCTGTCTTCCCTGTGCCATGCTCCTTTGTCTTACTGTACTTTCAGTCACTTCCTTTCTGTGAAAGGTTGCTTAACTTTTATCTTTTCTTTTTTTTTTTTTTTCTGGTTTTGCTGTTCTTTTAAAAAGTAGCAGATTGGATGGATGTGTACATTAGGTGTTTGAAATTTTCTGAAAACCCAGAGTAAGCAGACCAGCTGTGGAAAGAGCTTAGTAGCCTCTCTGAAAAGTTTTTAGCTGATCAGGGTGCTTAGCTTGGATCATTTTCTCAGTATTTTCAAAGGAGAATTTCCATTCTGTGCTTACTGTGAAACCTCTTGATTGGATGATGCTTCTTTAGATAGCCAAACATATTGATTACTTTTTAGATTGTAGGATACAAATCAAAGTGAAACACATCAGGATTTAGCTCAGTGGTGCCATAGCCTGCTTTGCATTGCAGGGTTATGAGTTTGATCCCTGGTACCACAAAAAACCAAACAAACAAAATAAAAACCCATATTAGTAAGAGCCTCTCTATCCTAGCCCATCATTTAGAATACACACAGAAATACACACACTCCGACTCCAAAGTTGGAGAAAGAGTTCTCCCAGAGTCAGCTGCATAACTTACCCATTTTAGTGGCCATTGCTGCTTCCTTAAGCATATGAATTTCATGCGTTAGACCAGTGGCCGGCACTGATAAGTGCCTCTGTAGACATGTTTCTGTTTTGCAGCCATGATTCCTTCTCCAGTTCTCAGTGCTGCACACTGCAGTCGTGCGCAGCCGTGAGCACAGGCTTTCCGCCTGCCCGACTGACTGCCGCTGGAAAGTAGCCGGTTTCCTCCACTGTGCATTTGGTGTTCATTACGTTCAGCTCCTCAATGGCTACTGAGAAGATCAGCATAAGCCCTATCAGACGGGACTGTCTCTGGCAGCAGCTCCTAGTAATTATTTATACTCTGGAAATGTTTTTCTGCTCCTAAAACCTTCTATCCACTTCATCTCTTAATTTGTGTAATATATGTATATTCACTTTTTTGCTTTTCTCATTTTCCCAGCTGCCATTTTTTTTTTTTAAATGTTCTGTAGTTTTGTACAAGATGAGACTTAACCTTGGGTATTTCTTGCTGAAGCTTTAATGCTTTGTAAATAAAATTGGATGTTTATTAAAAGAACAGGTGTAGATGTTTGTTTGTAAACACTGATCGATGCTGGAACTTGGTAGCCACGGAACACATAGTTTGCTGGACTGACATGAGATCTCTATGGACGTGCAGAGCTGGAAGGGCTGGGTAATCAGGATGTCTAAATTTCTGCCTCTGGAAAGGATGGTAAGTAAATTGTTTGAATCAAAAGTTGGTGGGCCAGGGATTTAGCTCAGTGGTTCCGGCGCCTGTCCTGCAAGCGCAAGGGCCCAGGTTCAATCCCCGGTAACCACATACAGTACTGGGAGTGGAGACTCAGGCCCAGCAGCAACCAGTACCACCTACCACAGTGCCGGGCATGGTGGCTCACGCCTGTAATCCCAGCACTCAGGAGGCAGAGGCAGGAGGATTGCTGTGATGAGAGTTTGAGGCTGAGCTCTGGGCCAGCCTGAACTACAAAGTGAGACCCTGTCTCAAAAAAAAAAAAAAAAAAGTTAGTGTTAATCAGAAGGGAATGCTGTCTCCTCTGATTCTTCAGTGTAAATTTGTATAATTAATGAGAGCTGGGTATTCCAGAGATTATAAAAATGCCTGTGAGGAAGGTCTTTCTTAGTCCAAACATGGCAATAAGTAGTGTTTTTTTTCTAGATTAAATTATATTTAATGCTCATTGAACACTCATTGTCTCCTAAAGAATAAGACGTTTCACAAAGTTGGTTTGATTTTCACCAATGCCAGTAATGAGTGCTTACTCATCTTCCATCATGTGGCTGAGAACCCATCTTTGACATCATAGCTGTTTCATAGCAACTTCATCTGAGTGGACAGGCTTCTCTGTTCTATATGGTAGAGGGTGCGAGCTGAGGGCCAGGCAGAGCTCCACTTCCCCCTGGGCGGCCTTACCAGTGCCCTTGGGGAAGGGGTGTCCACAGCACGACGAGCTGCTGCTGATGGAGCCTCTTGCTAATCTGAATGGATGTCTTGGCCCTTGGCTTGGTGAATTTTCCTTTCTTTTTAAAATTCCTTACATGTAATCTTCAGCAGTTTACAGTACAGTGGACACTGCATCATTTGATGCTCAAGGTGACCCTCCTGAAAAATGCAAGATCTTCATATACAAAGGAGGAAATAAGAAATCAGGAAGTCATTTGCTTTCCAGTCTGAAAATTAATCATTTTTATACAAGGCTTAGGGACATTACCAGTTAATAAGGGACTGTCGTTGAACTTAATGAGGTGACACTTGGGTTTTTAGACTGCAGTGTTTGTTTTATTTGGTCATATTTAACGTGGGAGTTTGAAAGCCTTCATTTTAGAGCTTGGAATTGGAGGGCAGGGGAAGGGTGAGGAAGAGTGTAATTTTACCATGCTCTTGGCTAGTTTGGAAATTCACTTCTATTTCTGGAGTCTTCTCAAAAGATGGGTTTAAATTTATTAAGAGGCTTTGAAAAGAATGTAGACGGTAAAGCAACAATTGATTCTTTTTGCCTTACTTGTGAATGAGAACTAAGCCTTCGTGTACCAGTAGTATTGTTTTATTGACAATGCTCACATCGTTGATGTTGAGGGAGGAGAGCTGTGACCCTAGAGGGCTGACCTGGAGTACGTGGAGGGTGCTGGCCGGGATGGTGCCGTGCCCAGCAGACACGAAGACTTTGGCCACAAGTTTCGTCATTGTAAGCCTGCTGTTGGTTATCTACTCACCTTTGGCAGTGACTTCACCTAAAACCCTCGCCATCCCTAAAAAGCTGCAAGAAGCCGTGGGGAAAGTTATTGTCAATGCCACAACCTGTACCGTCACCTGTGGCCTTGGCTACAAGGAGGAGACTGTGTGCGAGGTAGGCCCTGACGGGGTGCGGCGGAAGTGTAGGTCCCAGCGCTTGGAGTGCCTGACCAGCTGGATCTGTGGGATGCTGCATTTCACCGTGCTCGTCGGAGAAGAGTGTGAGCTGAGCTGTCTGAGTTCAGACATCCTGGAGATCGGGAGGGAAGCATTCCGCTTCACCTGGAGACTCGCTCGGGGCGTCATCTCCACAAACGACGAAGTCTTCAGACCCTTCCGAGCCAGCTCTCACTTGCTGAGGTTCAGACCTGCTCGGGAGTATGATTCTGGGACATACCGCTGCGACGTGCAGCTGCTCAGAAACTTGAGACTGGTCAAGAGGCTCTACTTCGGGCTGAGGGTACTTCCTCCAACGCTGGTGAACCTCAATTTCCACCAGTCCCTCAGTGAGGAGCAGAAGTTAGTAGATGAGGGCTTGGAAGTTAATCCAGACAACTTTTCCAAGCCTCACCGCCCCAAGTGGCAGAAGAAGGTGGCGCCAGCCTTGGGGGTAGGAATTGCCGGTGGAGTGATTGGTGGCGTGTTGGTGAGCATTGTCCTTTGCAAGGTGCTGAGGGAGACCTTCACCACGGACAGCCTCAAAAGCTTGCAAGCCTTGCTCCTGAGGGACTGGCCGCCCAGGAAGCCAGGCTAGCTTTATAATGAGGCCTTTTGGCTGCCTGGTGGTGGAGTGGCCAAAATACTGGGTGAGCAATGGGAAGCATAGCCTTGTGGTGGCCCTGGCAAGAGTCTCCAGCTTCTTTGTGTCCCGGGAGAATCTCTCCCTACTCTCCCTGCTGCTGGGTGCTGAGAAGAAACTTGCATTCACCTACCCTTCATAATGTGCCCTCCCACCTCCGTTTCCCTCTTCCGAGTTGTGTTTTTATGGAGAAGAATGTAATAATAGCTTTTCCGTGAAGACTGATTTTTTTTCCCTCTTTAATAAAAATAACTCCCCAAAGCTGTATGGAAACCTAACCTTTTCCTTTCTTGCTCTTCATCTTGGAAGCCATACCTGGTCTGGCTTTCGTTTTCCTTGGACTTTCTAGAACAGACGTTAGCAGATTGTCGCTTTGTGCGGAGCCTGTGCCCAAGCGGCAGAGGCTGATACAGTGACGCCTGATCAGGTCTATAGTAGCCAGTCACGACATGTTAATGAATGGTCCGCCCTCGCCATCCTACTTCACCGTTAGATGAATTTCCTGGCTAAACAAGATCCTCCTGAGCATGAAATAGTCCAGTGGGCTGTTTGCTCACTTATCTAGCTCAGGAGCGACAGCAGAGACCAAAGACCAGTGATTCTGTTCTTCAACCCTGAACAGATTCCTGAACTACCCCCCTGAAGATGCTAATTCAGTTTACATTGTGGTCAGAGGAATTGTATTGTTCATTTTTTACTAAAAAATTTCAAACCCAGCAAAAAGTGGGACCTGCTGGTAAGATTCTTTCTTAGTTTTTTCAGTTATCTTTCAAATATAGATTGATTTTGTGGCACCATTTGAAAGCTAGTCACAGACATTGATCCTTTATCCCTTTTTGTTTTGAGACAGGTCTTGCCGGGCTGGAACTTGGAATCCTGCTCCAGCTCCCCGTGACATTTACATGAGTTAGCAATAGCTGTGTAACAGTAGCTTTATCACACTTGAGAAGATGAGCAGTTCCCAGTCTTACATAGGACTTATGTCTAGTTTTCCCAATTTTCAAACTTTTAAAGCTTATTAGCAATACTACAGAGCCATCACATGGAGCTAAATTCCATGCCATTTTTTATTTTCATTGATAGCTAAATAGCTGGGCTCACATTTGGGATCCTTGTTTCAGCCTCCCTGAGTGATAGGATCAGAGGTATATACTACCCAGTCCAGCCTGACTTAACTTTTGACCCAAAGTTCATGTATTGTCTTCAGTTTTTTCTCTTAACTCTTAATTTCTTTCTTTCTTTTTTTTTTGTACTAGAGCTCAAACTCATGGCCCTATGCTTTTGAGACAGGCACCAGAATCACTGAGTTAAAATCCCTGGTCCCTTAACTCATTTTCACCAGATTGTATGCACTGTTTATTTCTCATAACTTTGCTTGTTGAAGTGCCCCATTCATGTGGGTGTCTTGATCCGTGTCTACAGTCCGGGCCTGTCATTTCCCCCAGTAAGATTCCTGAGAAATGACCGTAAGAACCTTCGCTGATGGCCCTACTGAGATCCACGCAGCCTACCGTCAGAAGGCACCCAGAGACCCATTATCCATTATTGAAGACAGGCTACAATACAAAAGTATCTGTCTTTTCAAAGTTTTAGAGGTGGCTGATACATAGCTAAGCTTAGGCCAAAGCATAGTCGCCTTTAATATTACTGTTATTCTGAAAAGATCTTAAATTTTACACAAATTCCTGCCCCTTAACTCTGGCTACCTTAGGAATTAGAGGTTTCAGAAGTCCTTGTGAAGGTCTCATTGTCGAAACAAGTGGTTGTTAGGGCCAGTGAGCCCCTGGGAACTAGGATGAGACCCTGTAAACTGACCCATGTTCAGGACTGTTGCTGATGACACTCTTTATTTCAGCAGAGGCACCCAGGAAACATTATCATACTTCAGATGTCATAAACTCGGTGGGGATTTTTTGGTTTTTTTGGGGGGGGTTAGTTTTTGGGGTTTGTTTGGGGTTTTTTTTGAGACAGGGTCCCACTTTGTAGTTCAGGCTGGTCTTGAACTCAGCATCAAACTCAGCAATCCTCCTGCCTCTGCCCCTGGAGTGCTATGATTACAGGCGTGAGCCACCATGCCCACACTGGTATATGGTACTGATTACTGGTGGGCATGAGTCACCACACCCAGTGTTGTTATATATGGTTACCCGGGACGGAACTCCGGACCTTGTGCTTGCAAGGTAGAGCCAGAATCACTAAATCCTTGGCCCAGCCATGAACTGAGTGCTCCTCTGCCGAGGGATTTGCTTCCCATTCTGCACATGGAGAGACAGAGCTAATAGAAGCTAAATAAGTTCCACCGTCTGCTGCAGGCCAGCCCTAGGATGGGGGGTATGCTGCTGCACCACTGGTTAATAACCTCTGCTCTTGAATTTTGACTCAGGATGTGAAGCAGTTAAACAAGGAAGAGAGCAAAGAGACAAAACCCAGTTCAGCTCATGGAGATCCGTGCATGTAGTCTGCCTTGGAAAGGCTGACTGTAACCGGGGCTCCAAATGGCTCATGCCCAGACACCCACTCTGGGTGCCAAGTGGAACGAATGACCCCCCTTGTGGCATGGCACTGTGTCTGTCCAGGCCCCTTTTCATGCTGAACAGGCCCTGGCAGGAGGGTAAGCGCCAGGCAGAGGCCTCTGCTCACCTTAATTTCTATCTTGCTCAGAAATTCCATGGGCCCAGCATGGAGCTCGGCCCACTGTGCACTGAAAATGGGAAGCCAGGCTGCAGGTGTGTCCCTCGCACGTCTCACCTGTCGCAGAAGCTTGGGGACTGGTGCTGAGCTGTGACAGCAGTGAGGCTAGAAACTGAGCAGCAGTCCCAGTGCATGGGCAGCAGAGGCAGGAGACACGTTCTTACCATCTGGGGTCACCAGACTGCAGGAAGAGACCTTCCTCTGGGACCACTGAGTCAACCAACACCTCAAGCATCTTAAAAGTCATGGAAACTTGAAGCAGTTCTGTGACACAAGAAATAGGCAGAGGTGCCCAGCCCAGCGGAATGCACGCCGCGCTCCACCCGCCCAATCTGCTGGCCTAATGAACCTGCCCACCCAGGCCCGAGTGGCATACCTTCCCAGAGAGGACTGTGTGAAGGGAAAAGGTTGGACAGAGGGTCACGGAGCAGCACCTGGAGGTGCCCGTTAGCCAGGTGAGAAACGGCTGTAGGCAGCCACCTCAGCGGATTGAGAAACCATCTTTATTTAAGAACTGCCTGCTACCAGAGTCAGTAAATAGCTACCATTACAAGAAGTCCAAGAGCAAAACCAGGGGCCAGTATGGTGGCTCCGTCCAACAGAGCCCTTCACATCCATGGTCCGGGGAAGGCCTAGCGCTCGCCAAGCCTGACTTCTGAACTGCGCAGGTGCTGACACAGGTGGTGGTGAGTCTGCATCCTGGGCCTTGACAAGATGCATCCTATCTCGGCACAGCCATCGGACCCCTGCTGCTCCTCCTCAGTTGCCCTCTTTGCCCTGTCTTCCCAAAGCCTGTGTCCTATGTACAAGTCCATGGGCTGCCCACCTTCCCAGATCCCTTAGAACACCGTGACCCCTCTGTGCACATACTGCCATCCCTCCGACACCCCGGGGCCCCGCTGGCAGTCTCTGACATGGGCAGGACACGGGGGAGTCAGATGTCCTCAGCCACCTTACATTTGAGGCTCTTGCCCTGAGTGTAGGCAGATGGCTCTGGGACTGCCCAGGGGCAGTGCCCACCGGGGAAGGCACTGGGTGGTAGCCACCATCCCTGGGGTGAGCCTTCCCCCTTTATGGCTTCTCTGTAAGGTGCGGGACCACAGCAGATGGCCTCTCCAAGACTTCCTTGATTTGAAGAACCCCAGCTGTGGAAGGAAGAACTTAGGCCTCTCACCCCTCACATCACTGCTTCACGTGGCCCAGGCCCTTCCGTTACACTCAAAATTCCTAAAGGACAGGAGGTTGCTGACCGCATCCTAGGGCCTCACTGCAGAAGCTTACGTATTACCTAACTCCAGTATCCTGTTGTGACTTCATCAAATAAAGAAAAAGATACCTCCAGCCCTGCTCCCATGGTCTGCTACTCCCAGCAGCTCTGTGTTACTACTCTTGGGCTGAATGAAAATAGAAGCCAACCCTGGAAACTCCCACTGGAGAGAGTCACCCTGCCCTGAACCACGAAGACCTCAAAGCCGAGCCTGTGCCTATCGCCAGCTCCACTGGGTGCAGACGGGCTGGGAGCCGTCTTCCTGGCTGTCCCATCCTCAGGGCATTCACTGACAGCTATGCTTTAGGCCGAGCTGCCTCCCTGTCACCTCCTCTGGCTTGGCATGCGAGGAGGGAATCTAGAACTGATCATGATTCCAGGGACGAGCTGAGCCCCACTCAGCTCCTTGGCCCGTCTCAGCAGTGGGGACAGAAATCGGCAGACCTCTGGGCAGGAAGTTTCAAGAAGCTGTAGCCTAGAGCGCTCCTCTGAGCAAGCCCATGTCCACGCCACGCCTTGCAACCACGAGGGCTTTGCAAGAGTGCTTGTTGTCTGGTCAACCCCACTTGAGCAGACCTCGGTCAGTACTCCACCTAAGACGTCAGGCTACAGGGTCATCCGCCTTTAGTTCTATATCCCCAAACAAATTCTACCTGCACAGTGGACAGTTTCTTGGTTAAACATGTTCCCCGGGCCTCCCAGCAGATCTGCCTTCCTCTTCCTTGTGGACCTCATTAGAAAGCAGTACTTGGTTGTATTTCTTCAACCAAGCGTGGGGCGTGTGCCAGGCCAGGGCATCCCCCAGTCCAGCAGCTGGACACCTGTTCCCTGCCTCCCTGCTGAAGTCAGAAGGGCAGAATCAGGCAAAGCTTTGAACCTCACTTTCACTGACCCCTTCAAGACAGCTGGGACACCGATGCTAGGCTGTCCTGAGCTGCTGCAAAGGAGAACAACCGGGTCAGAGCCCCAGTGCCTCATGCGTGGGATGGGGAGCAGGCGAGGGACCCAGAGGAAGGCATGTGAGCTGACATTTTTAACAAATTGTAGTGGTAAACATCAACATAAACCTGCCCAAGAAAATAAGAGCAGGACTTACAAGTTTAAAAAACCATAACAAAATAGAGCTCTAACTGTAAACTACAGAAAACAGGCTCAGGGTGCTTTGGGGGACAGGTCCCTTCCTGATTCCCCGTCCTGTTGCTCCTGAATGTGAATGCACCTTTTGGGGCTTCCGGCTGTACTGCCACTGTGGCCTCCACTGGGGACTCTGTCCTTGCTTTGGCCTCTTCTGGAGCAAGGGTAAAGGGTATGGGGCCTTCAAGCCAGCACAGCACGTTGAGTTCCCAGCAGAAGCCAGGCTTGGAAGGCAGAGAGGGCCCCGATGTCTCCAGGATCTGCCTGCCCTGGGAGCTGGGCCCGGCCCGCAGGTGCGTGTGGTCACCAAGCTGAGCCCTCAGGGAGGAGGCGTGTCCCCCATGGCCACAGCCCCTGCCTCCAACCGGCAGGTAGGAGACTCCAGTTCTTAGCCCAGCCCTCAGATCTGGAGGCACCCTGAGCGCTCTCTGGCCTCTGTGTCGTTATCCATGAAGTGCGAGGCATACACAGATGGACTATAAGGCCTCTTCCCGCTCTGATGGTCTGTGAGTGTAACACACCCTGAGCTCAAGGTAGGATGTCCCTTTATTGACTCCCTTTTCTTCTGGGAATGTGGAAGAGTGGTCCGAGCGGTCTGGGGGAGTTGGTCTCACTAGGCAGTCTAGAGAATTCCTGGGCAAGCAGGGCCATCTTGCTCCGGGCCTTCTGAGAAGGCTACCAGCTTCAGGACGAGGGATATTGCGCTTCGGCCAGCGGCTGGCCTGCAGTGGGGGAGGCAGAGGCAGAGCAGGAGGAAGGAAGGGGCTGTGCAGGACGGTCTTGGTGGGGTGAGGAAGCTCCCCAAGTCGAGCCCTTTAGTCACCGGCCACCTGAAGTGGCTCTGTCACCTGTGGGGGTGGCAGGGTTGGGTTGGCAGTGTTGGCTGGGAGGGTAGTGTCACCTGGACAGTGACCATGCCTCAGGCCGGCGCAGGTGCCCCCTTCCACCAAGGGTCCCAGCCTCTCAGCCCTTCACAGCTCCCGCAGCAGCCAGAGCCTTGTTCCTTCACAGTAAGGAGCTTGTCCGCAGGCATCAGGGCCCTCGACCGCAGGCAGGCCTGCACGGGGTCCCGTCATGCCTCTCCTCGGGAGCCTGGGGGCTGTGGTCCCAGGGTTTGCTCTCTCTCCAGGGGAGGGAGTTGATGTTTATGCATTGTCCCACCTCTTTAGCCTGCTCCTGCCCAGTGTCCTGCTGGGCCCAGGGCTCCACTGTCAGATGGCAGAGCCATGGTGTCTCAGAGCGACGTCTCTGCTTCTTTGAAGATGCGCATTAAACCCCTTTCCCATTGCCCTGTTCCATCCAGAGCCCCCGGCCCAGGCTTCGAGCTCAGCGGCATCATGGGAGTCACTGCCCGGTGCCTCAATTGAAAGAAAAGTATCCTTGTGTCCTTCTATCCTGTGGCAGAATATGAAATACCCTGCTTCCAACGAAAAGGGAGTGTTTAAAGCAGGTATTTAAAGCCAGCCCCTCTCAGCACAGTGTCGGCCATCTTGGCGTCAGGGAGGAGCCAGGGCTGGCCAGCCGCGTCCATGGGAGGTGGGTGTCCGGCTGAGGCGCAGAGGGAGGGAGGGCTCAGATCAGAGCTCCAGGTAGCCTATGAGGACGAGCATCGCCATGGAGTGGGATAGGACAACCCCTGGGTATGCGGCCGGGCAGACCCCTGCGTTCTCCACCATCATGCTTGTGCCTGAAGCCAGCAGCAGAAACGTGGAGCCAAGTCAGTGCAGCCTGGACCCACCCCAACCCCCCTCAAGGCAGGACCCAGGCCTTCCCTGTGGGGACCAGAGGGCAGCTGTGGGCTGAGGGTGCCAGGGGCTTCCTCCACGCTACACCTACAGCACTGGCCGGGGCCTCGCCCCACTACATCCCGCAGCAGGCAGCCTCACTGACGCCCTGGGATGGGAGGTCTGGTCCCCACACTACTTGGGTTCCTGCCTGCCTTCTTCCCTCTGAGCTTGGACTGCAGTCAGCACCTCCATTCCTCACGATGTGGACTTCTGCTGGGATCCCATCCCCTCCGGGCCCCGTGGTCCGAATCTGCACCAGGGCGTGGCCGATGTCCTCCAGCACGGGGACTTCTATCCAGTTCCTGCTGGTGAGGTGCAGCGTAGGTGTCGGGTGCAGGTCACTCTGGTACAACATCTGTGGAAAGACGTCCTTCAGCAGCGTGGAGCCTCCTGACCTGCTCAGCTCTGCGGCCACTGGGAGGAGCCAGCAGAGTCCAGTCCTTCCTTCTGGACTCAGCACATGCTTGTCACTGGCGCAAGTGTGGTCTTGGGAGTCCCGGCCCTTGGGGCCCTGCAGGCCACCCCCCCTTGGGTTTCACAGACTCCTGAGGCTGGAAGGACTCGCCCAGCCCATTGCTGCCCTGCACCCCAATCTCATCTTCTGCATGGCCTGCTCTGCTCTGCTGTTAGTCTCTCCTACAGGCCACTTGGCTCTGGCCTCACCAGGACCCTCTGGCTGTGAGTCACCACTCTGCGTGCCCCTCACCTTGTAGCCCGTGACTGCTGACTCATTTCGGAGAGCGACCACAGGGTCCCACTTGATGCTGAGGCTGGAGCTGGAGAAGGTCCAAGAGATGTTGCTGGGAGGCCGCCGAGGCGCTGCAGCGGGAGAGCAGGAGACACTTGTACACTGTTCCCAGTGCCTCCCCTAAGGTACCCCCTCCTGAGCGTCTACGTACAGCAGCTTCACCTGGAACATGCTGTCACCACTGCCTAAGAAACAAGCTATGAAAGTCCAGCAGCGAGGGAGGCTGTGAATTCTATCACCATAGCCTTCCTTCTGCCCTTCCTTCTGTCCGGCGTGGACGAGGGTCCCAGGAGCTTTCCCCGCCCGTCCTCTGGCTCCACCCAACTTTCTCCTTCCTTCTGGACTCAGCACATGCTTGTCGCTGGCGCAAGTGTGGTCTTGGAGCCCCCAGTACACACACCCCCCTCACCCCCGCACACAGACTCACGGGGCTTCATGGTCGTCGCGTTGGTGGAGGGGCTGGCGGGCCCGGTGCCAGCCCGGTTGTAGGCCCGCACGGTCACATGGTACTTGGTGTTGGGGTGTAGACCAGTCACACAGGCCATGGTCTCCAGCCCTGCTGTCCTCACACGGTCAGCAGCGGCTTCTTTGTCCCCAGCTTTCCAATAACGGATCTGAGGGGGGCAGCGGTGCCCTAGGTTCCGGGGTCACCCTGCCCAACCCCATTCAGTTCCTTTCCTGTACACCCGAGTCCTGTGACCTAGTCCTGGGCCTAAGAACCTGGGTGGTAGATCATAGGCACCAGAGAGTAGGGCCACATGGCTGTGAGTCCCCAGGACTGGCAGCCCGGCATTGCTCAAGACATGGATGGGTGGGTGGAGCAGCGCACATGGGCCAGCCCAGCCCTGGCCTGCCCAAGGGGATCCGCTGGGCTGGGAAGTGCACATTCCGACCTGCGGAGTAGCGCCCTGGCCCTGGTGAGCTCCTAAGGGCGGACCAATAAATGCAAACCGATTTTAATAGTGGTTCTAATGCTAAGGCCTCTTCCAAATCAAGACAGAGGTTGGAGATACCTTCTCCCTGTGACCCAGCCTGGAGGCTCAGGCAGTGGTGCTCCTTGTCTTCCTCCTTTCCTGCCCACCCCCAAAACTACAGGAAGGAGCGGCTGCTGGGCCTAGAGTCCCTTGGGGACAGGTGATTGTGGCATTCGCCGGATCATGCTGTCCCCTGGGCAGCCCAGGCATGCCAGGCTGGGCAGGCCCTGGCGTGGGAGGAGCAGGCTGTACCCCTTCACAGCCCGCTCCTGCTCCCCAGTCCCCAGCTTGCAGCCCAGGCTCCGCCAGGCATTTGCTTCCAGGCTGTCCACACATCTGCTCCCCAGGGTGTCAGCCAGGGGTTCCGTGACTGCTGTGGAGATGGGCGTCTAGTGTGCCGCGCCTGTGGCAGGAGATCCCTGTACCCCAGCGGGGATCCTCTGCAGACCCCCGTGTGCTCACCTCGTAACCCAGGAGGATCCCGTTCATGTCCTGCTGCACAGGCTCCCAGGTCACATTCATCTCTGAAGACGAGACCCCCTTGGCCCAGACCTTGGAGGGGGCCACCCTGGGCTCTGGGGACCAATACAGAGTGGGCTCAGTTTCCTGGGGCACCCCCAACCCGGACCACACCTGCTTGGGATTTGGGAGGGGAGCCCTCACTCCTCCCGAGGGAGACAAGGCAGCCAGGTCAGAGTGAGGCTGCTGCGCCTCTGAGTGGCACTGGGCTGCGAGCAGCACCCCACGCCCCCCATAAGCGGCTGGGGACAAGGGCAGCCCAGGCCAGCCCACCTTCCTCAGCGGAGTACACCACTGCCATGAGGCTCTCGGGGCCCTCCCCGCGCCGGTTGTAGCTGCGGATCTTGACCTCAAAGGGCGTGTAGGGCCGGATGCTCTCGTTGCTGTAGACGAAGTACTGGGCATCGGCGCCAGGCACTCGGGCGGTCTGCCAGCTGCTGCCGCCCTGCCTGCGGAAGGACAGCAGGTAGCCAAAGCCGTCTCCGTTCTGGTACTCCCGTGACATGGGCTGAGGGCAAGAGCGTGGCGTGGGCGAGGGGCGCAGGGGCTTTCCCTGCCGTCCTCGGGCTCCGCCCAACTTTCCCAGAGAGCAGCAGCCCAGGATGTGGGTGCCCATGGCGTTTAGCTTAGGTCGCACCGGATTTGGGGGAGGGCCAGCTACCAGCCTCTACATCACTGTGTGGCGGTCCCTTCCGCTCACGGACCAAATGAGGGGTGAGTGAGGTGAGAAGGGGACAGGCCTGTCCCCCGGGAAGTGAGGGCTCATTTCCGCCTCTGTCAGCTTACGGTCCAGTTGACGACGAGCTCTCCGGGGGCTCCACCTCCTCCGCTGAGTCCTGACGGTGCCACCGAAGGGACTGGCAGGCCGAGGGACACAGATGTGGCTTGTTAGTGGGTAACAAGAGGAGTGTCCCAGGAGGAGGCCCTGCTCATGGGCCCTGGGGTCAGCTGGACCTGGGTCAAACCCCACTCATGCCTTTACTAGCAGTGCGTGTCGCTCCCCCTGTAACTTAGCCTCCCTGAGCCTCTGCTTTGCTTCTCCCTAAGATAAAGACAACATTCCCATTTCTCTAAAAGGCCACAAAGAGAACGAAATGGCACAAGAAGGGCTGAAGTCCAGAAAGTGCTGCAGAAAAGATGGTCATGTGGGCCTAATCTACAACACGGAAACCAGCTCCAGTTTGCCTACAAAGAAGGGGAATAAATGACCCAGAACTGTAGTTAATGGGGAGAAACTCCAACCAGATAACAAAGCAAGAAAACACTAACCCTTTTTAATGGGGTTCTAGGGTGTCTGATTGCTATTTATTTTTGTGGAAAATTTCATTTCCTAAATGTCTCTAGTATTAAACAAGGCTATATTTCTATATTAAAACTAAGGGTGCACGTTTCAGTCCCTGTAGCTTGGCAGAGGCTCTGAACACTCCTGTAGAAATGTCACTTGGTTCAGCCGGTGACACCTGTAGGCCTCCCACTCTGAAGGGGCCCTGAGGCTCGAGCCAGGGGACCTGTGAGGTGTGCATGGTTAGCAGCCTCTCAGTGCTCAGATGGCAGAAGTGCGACCCAGTCGTGGGCTCACTGGCTCTGAGAGGCCAGAAAAAAGAAAGCCCTCTCATCTGCAAGCAGTTCAGGGTAGAAGAAGGTGCCCTGCCTGGGATTTCCCACTTAGTAGAAATGTGAGTTAATACTGTCCCGAGACTCCGAAAGAGCCTGGAGAGTCAGCCTGGAGCAGGAGGGAGCATGTGGGGCTGACGTGAGGACTGGCCCTGGCACATGTCCTGCTAGGTCTGGGAAGGCGGAAGTGGTGCCAGGGCTCCATTCCCTGCTGCGGCCCGGGACCCCCAGCTCACAGCTCAGGCTATTCCCCAGCCCCTTGCAACACACACACACACACACACACACACACACACACACACACACACCTTCTAATTAACTAACTTCTGCTGTGCATGCTAGGATGTCTAGGAAGACATCTCCCTACCTGCCAGGGTCCTGGGTTCAAGTCCAGACTCTGCCAGCATGACCTGTTCCCTTCCCTAAACTTTGGTTTTTCCATTTCTAAAATATTAAACTTAAAAAATGACAGATCCACATCTAATGCCAGGCTGGCTCAGTTTTTCACTGACGAGTTTGCTCTAGGCGGCCCACCCACGCAGGGCGCTTGCCCCTGTGTGGTGTGTTTTCCTGACCATTTTATGGCAGGGTTGGTATTTCACAGCAGCTGCTCCCTAGGTGCTCCCTGTATGGGGCCAGGGCCTCTGCCCTGCTACAGTGTTATAGGGACCCTGACCCCTGACCTGCTTCCTTGGTCCGGACCCTGCTGGAAGGCCCACTGGGCTCGCCGGTCCCCAGGATGTTGCTGGCTAAGACCCGGAACTCGTAGTCCATCCAGGGCGTGAGGCCCACCACCTGGGCGGTCTCGGCGTTGCCCTCGATGTTGGCAGGATCTGAAAGGCACCAGGGAGTCGTGGGCAGCAGGCATTTGTTCTTCTGCATGTGGATGACAGGCACTGGCCAGAACCTGGGCCTGGTACCCATGTGGAGTGGGCCATGTAGTAAGCACTCAGTACCCCTTTCAGAAATGCCAGAACAAGCAGGAAACAGGGCTGCCTTGGTGCCCTTGCTAGTGCCGTGTACACCCCTGCACCCTGTGACTATTTTCGCTGCTTCAGTAATAACCTTCCAAGCCTCCAGGCCAGGACCCAGCTCTTCCTCCCAGCTCCCCCTGCACTTCCGCTCTCCATGTGCCTGTCTCCCTGGGTGGGGGGAAGACAGGGGGAATCCAGGCTCAGCCCCACCCTCGGGCCCCTGACTCCGACCCCTGACCCTTCCCACAGCCAGGCTTCTCACACTTACTAGTCCGAACCTGCTTCCACTTTCCCGTAGGCGGGGTGCGAACTTGCAGGGTGTACTTGGCAATGGGGCTGTGGTTGTCAAAGCCACGGCTCCAGCTAAGCTGGACAGTAGTGTCACCAATGTCTCTCACCACCACGCCTCCCGGGGGACCTGGCGGGCCTGTACCAAGAGCAGGCATAGTGAGTGGGTCAGAAATTTACGCTTTGAATTCGATTCAGGCCTAGTTTAGGGCTGGGCAGTGGTACCGGTGCCTACTTTGGAAGCAAATTAGCTGGTGCAGTAACCAAACAGGGCAGCAGAGGGCACAAAAGCAGCTGGTGGGAGGGCGATGGCGGTGGCGTGTGGTGGGATGTGTCTCAGGCTGGGGGGCTGGCAGTGACGCCCTTTCAGAGGGATGGGCAGTAGAGCTCTTTCGGTACTAGACTGGAACTCTGAGCTCAAAAAAGTGCTATCTTGGGATGTTTAAGAGTGGATTTTTTTTTCCTTCAGCACCAGGGGACTGAACCCAGGGCCTCTGCACTGAGCCACTTCCCTGAGCTCTTCATAAATTTTATTTTGAGACGGGGCCTCACTAAGTCGCCTAGGCTCACTTAGCCTTGCAGTTCTACCTTGGCCTCCTGCGGGGCTAGGATTCCAAGTGTGCACCCGGCTTGGGGGAAATGTTTTTCTTTCCATTTGACTTTGGAGACGTGCGGGAGTCGCTTAAGGCCAGTAGATCATGCAGTACTGACGGAGGCTGTGTTCAGCTCGGGGCCCGCGGGAGCTGGGGACGGGACAGGCGGGAGCCCACCTCACCTCGGACCAGGACGGTGGCCTCTTTTGCCGCGCTGTCCACCACGGTCTGGGCCATGCACAAGTACTTCCCTCCGTGGCGCAGCTGGGCGTTCAGGATGGTCAGATCCCCGACGGTCTCCTTCTGCACAGGGCGGGAAGGGGCCGGGCTTGAGACTGAGCACAGCTCCGCGTCTCCGCCCCCGCGTCTCCCGCTGCGTCTCCGGCCCCTCTCTGCGCCCCTGCCCGGGAAGGGTCAGGGACGCCCGACCGCCGCATGGGTGGGGAGTCTGGGCGCCCAGAGTTCTAGTCTGTCTCTAGTCCTCTCCTCTGGCTGGGTGAGGGAAGGCTGGGCGCTAGCTTGCTGTGGACGTGCAGGGGGACGGCCGAGGACACAGTGACCAGCCTGTCTGGAAGGAGGGGGCCTCACCACACTGGCCCTCCGGTAGTGCCCCCCGGGCTTGTCCAAGTCGATGGGAAAGTCGTCCAGGGTCCAGGTGAAGGTGAGGTCCATGGTAGGGTCATGGGAGGCGTGGCACTGTAGGGTCAGGTTATCACCCAAGTTGATGTCGGCACTGGAGGGGGCCAGGGTGATTTTGGTCGCATCTGAAAAAAGAATGAATAGAAAACCGCCCTCAGGTGGCTGGGGGAGGAGAAAGCCCTGACTGGGCCAGCCAGGCGGCCGGGCCTCGCCTTACCGCGCACGGACAGGACGCCGGTGCTGTTGGCCTTGCCCATGAAGTTCTCCGCAAAGCAGGTGTATTTGCCTTCGTCCGAGCGGCTGATGTTCCTTATAACCAAGGTGCCGTCCGGTGTCACCGTCAGTCTGCAGCACGGACAGAGCAGATGTGGCCGCCTGGGGACGCGCGCGGTCGCGGCGGGGAGGGCACGCGGGGCGGCGGCGGTACCTGCTGCTGTTGACCAGGATCTCGGTCCCTTTGCTCCACAGCACCGTAGCCTTGGGCGCCGCGCGCGGCTGGCAGGCGATGCGGACCTCGCCGCCCCTGGCGGCTGGGATCAGACGCCTGACCGGGTTCTGCCGGAAGTCGGGGGCCAGCGCTGGAAGGAAGGGGCGGCGCGGGTCACCGCGGGGAGGAGTATCACCCCTCACCCTCGATATGATGTCACGTGGCCATCCACGTGCGCAGCCGGGTAAGGCCTCCCGACAACCCAGGAGCTCCCCAGAGCCCAGAGTGCAGCCCTGTCTGGCACCCCACCGCCACGTTCTGCTCCTGGCCACTAACTTTCCCGCCTGGATGACCATGGTGATTAGTTTTTCTGAGACAGCCTGTGCCTTGCACTCAGTATGTAATCCAGGCCGGCCTCGACCTCACAGAGATTCTTCTGCCTCAGCCTCCTGAGTGCCAGGATTACAGGCGGGAGCCACCAGGCCTGGCCTCTTGGGATTATTGAAGAGATTCCTGTTTGCGTTTCCCAGCAACTGCTCAGCAGCTATGCACCTTTTCAAAGTGTAATTGGGAACGAAGCCGGGTCCCTCACCATGCCTCCAACGCCACTGCCCCCAGCACAATGCACCACTCTGTCATTGCCCGCTAATCATCTGGATGTGGTTGTTCTTTGAAGTTGCCAAGACTTTTCCTGCCTCAGGACCTTTGCATTTGCTACAAAGTTTGTTGGGAAATTTCCCAGAGTGTCGTCCTAGCACTCAGCTCATATCCCAGATGTGAGAAGTCTCTCCTGACCACACGACCTAACTGCCCACCTCACCCCCTTCATGCTACCGAATTTTCTTTCTGCTATTAGAAATTATATAATTATTTGGTTTTGTGTATATTTGTCCCTCTCCCTCTATGAAGGGTAGAGCATGAAGGTAGAGCTGTGATCTTTTTGTGTTCATTCTGTAGGTGTTGAAAAAGGATTGGTTGAATGAATGAGTGAGTCTTGTAAAGTGTCACGATAACTTAGGTAACAGTATATCCATTTTACAGATGGGGAAAGTGAGGCCCAGCAGCCTGGAGTCATACATCTAAACATAAGCACTATCTGTCATGAGCTGGGCACCTGGCATATAAAGGACAGACCCTGTCTGGCCCACCAGCACGATTACTCCTCATATTTTATAAATTGAGAAACTGTAGGCAGAGAAATGTAGTGGTTTGTCAAAGGTTGTGCTGAAGGCATTGCATTAAACATGGTCTGATCATTGTGGCTGGCAATGCCTTTGCTGTCTGTGTTTTGCTGCAGCAAACACTGGCTTTGGGGTGCCACGTGTGGGTGTCAGAGCCTGGCCCTCAAGAGCTTCGCCCTCTTCCTGAGCTCTCTCAGTTCTTAGAGGCAGTTGGCAAACCTTGGCGAAGCCCTGTGCGTGTGTGTGCATGCATGCGCGAGTGCGTGTGCATGCGTGCATGTGCGTGTGCGTGTGTGTGTGTGTGTGTGTGTATGGTGCTGCAGATGCGGAACTCAGAACTCGCTGCCCACCTGCCCCCGCCCCCCACCCCGGGCCTGTACCTTGCACGGCCAGCTCCGCGCTGGCGTAGATGGTGCCATGCTTGTTTTCGGCCACACACTGGTACATGCCCGAGTCTTCCAGGCTCAGCTTGGAGAAGCGCAGGTCGCCGGCTGACACCTCCACCCGGTTCTGCGCAGAGCCCTGGCCGGGCAGGGCAGGGGCACTGGTTGAGGAGCCAGGCTCACAGTCCCTTAGGATGGAGCGCACGACGCAGTCCTACCTCAGGACCCCGGGAGCCCCAAGATCTGAGATTCCTAGGCCTCCTAGGTCAGAGGGGTGAGGTGACCCACCCTGGGATTCTATCCCTGTTGACCAACCTGTGGCCATGTGACTCCGATGGAAGCGAACCCCTTGGCCTGGAGGGGCTTCTAGGGTGCGGAGTGGCATTAGGGTTAGGGCCAAGGGGACAAGCTGATCAGTGGAGGGGCGTGTTCAGGAGGAGGCCCGGGGTTACCTGGGAGGCCAAGGGCTCCCCATTCCTCAGCCAGCGCACTGTGGGCCGCGGCTTGCCAGCGGCCGCGCAGCCCCAGCGCAGGTTGGCGCCTATGTCGGCCTCTGTGTCCGAGATCACCTTGAGCCACTCGGGTTGAGCTGTAGGGAGCAAGGGAGAGAGATCGGGGTGAGCCGGAGACGCCGGAAGCTCACAGAGCAAATAATCGCAGGGTTGCAGTACTTGTTCCCGACAGCAGAGGGCACTGCCTGCAGCCCGGGACGGAGAAGACAGGAGAGAAGCGGAAAGGCGAGGAAAGTGGCGCTCTTTGGTTATCTGGCCCCTGTTTAGCATCACAAATCATCCTGAGGCCTCCGAGTGCTCTCCTGGCTGAGGCCCGAGCTGGCCACCGCAGCAGCAGCCTCTCTGACCCCACCCCGGGTTAGCCCTGGGTCCCGCCCTGTACCTTGCACGATGATGCGGCCCTGGACAGTGTCACGGCCCCTGGAGTTCTCCGCCTCGCATTCATAGGTGCCTTCGTCCTCGAAGCTGACGCTGGGGATCTGCAGCGTGGGCTCGGCGGTGGCCCACTGCGGGGACAGGGAGCCGTCCACTTTGCGCCACTTGATCCTGGGGACAGGGCTGGCCGGGGAGACAAAGGCAGGGAGAGGGTGGACTGAGCGAGTCTCCTCCACACGCTGGGCTGCGGAGACCCAGACTGCAGCTATCAGGGGCTGCTGGGCAGCTGGTGAGGGGGCCACGGCCCTGGGGGAGGACAGAGGCCGCTGGGGCCCAGTCCTCCTGCTCCTCTGCTAGGTAGGCTCGAAATACAAGCAGGAAAGGACCACGAAGAGGACTCCTTTCTTGCCTGTCCTGCTGCCGCTGCAAAGCCAACAAGTTGGTCTGTCCCGGAGGCTGGCCGCCTCCCCACTGTGACGTGGATCCAAGGGGATCCCCTGTCCTTCCAGCCCACTTCTGGGACTGTTTGGCTGGTAGTGATCTGTGCATTAAAATGGACTGCAAATCAGTGGGGGTTTTGTTCTGGGGATCTAACCTAGGGATGCTACATTCCCAGCTCTTTATTTAAAAATAAAACTTAAAAAAATTTTTTTTGAAGCAGCAACTCACTAAATTGGCCAGGCTGGGCTGGAACTTGTGGTCCTCCTGCCTCAGCCTCCTCAGGTTCTGGTATTACAGGGACAAGACAACACGCCTACTGAGGAATCCAAGTCTTAAAGGGCCAATGTTGCCCCCCCCACGTGCTTTTTGTGGGTGTTTTCTGGAAGGCTAATATTTCTTCACAAAGCAGCAGCCCTGTATTTGAGGAATGAAGGGCTTGAAGCACAAATTATTTTTTATTCATTCCACAAACATTTATTTAGCATCTGATATTGTTTTGCCCAATTCCAGGGACTCCTTTGCCTAGGAGAACAAGAAAGGTGACATTTTCTGTGGTAATTCTAAGACTAGATATTGGTAACATTCACATATTGACTGCCAGGCTGTCCTGTGTTAGGACTATATGTGTCTTAACTCATTTAACCCACATGTGGATTATTCTACTACTATGACCACTTAGAAATGAAATGCGGACACAGAGAGGTTGGGTAGTTTACCCAAGGTCTCCAAGCCAGCAAGAGGCAGAGGTGGGATTTGAGGCAGACAGGCTGGGTTGGGGCCCACACTAGCCGGCATCCACAGGCCCGTAACAGGCCAGGGTGACTGTGCATGGTCTTGCGTGCCCTCACCCTATGTCCCTGAGCCGCTGTGTTCCACCCTGGGGCCCCTCACCCCAATCACTCACTTCCCAAAGGCAAAGCATTCCAGGGTGACCTGCTGTCCCACCAGCGCATAGGTCTCTGCAGGAAACCGGGCCTTGATGCTGGGCGCAAAAAGCCGGGGATCTGGGGAGAGACAATGAGGTGACTCCAAGGCGGAGCAGCTCCTGCGCTCAGGATCCCGACACCTGTTGGCGCTCGTGCCACTGGGCAGCAGGTGGGCCTCAGGAGACTGCTGTTCCCATTCTTAGGCCTGGCACAAGGCTCTGAAGCCTGGCTGCAGGAGGGTCACGGTCTGGGCCCAGATCCCGTGCCCTGTGGGCTGCTCTTGACCATCTCGAAGGGGAACCCCATCTCCCCTCTTGGCTCCCCACCCTCCCTTGCCTGCCCAGAGACTCTGACCTTCAGCAGCCAGGTTGAGCTGCGCAAACTTGCTGAAGACGCTCTTGGTGGAGAAGTCCATGTGGCTGGTGGCCAAGCAAGAGTAGTTGCCCAGGTCAGAGGCGTTGGTCCGGGCAATGTACAGGTTCCCTGTGGTCTGGGACACGAAGTGACGCCCGTCCGTCGGGATGAAGTTGGGGAACTCGTTGAGCAGCCAGCGGTAGGACAAGCCTAGGATGTGGGGGGTTGGAGGAAACCAGGGAGTGCTGGGCTCAGGTCTGACCTGGCTGGGACCCCAACATGCTGGCAATGATCTTTGGACCCTGCTCTGTGAGTCCCTGTGCTCAGAGTGAGGGTTGTGGGGAGATGTGACTCTATTCTGTCCTCAGGCAGTGCTAGGTGCTTGGGACCTAGAAAGCAGCAGAAACAGGTCCCTTGAAGTTAGGGTCCCCTCTCACTCCGTCCTTCCTCTGCTGAGCTTCCTGAAGCCTTCCCCTGTGCTCGTCCCCGGGGTACCCACTCACCTGGGTAGTGGGCAGGTGGATTGCAGGGCAGCATCACGCCCCAGCCTTCATGGGCTTTCACTGGGTCACGCTCCTCTTTGGAGAACTCCTGCAGAACTGAGGACAGAGATGGGGCTCAGGCGCGTCCTCTAGGCCGGGTCTCCCCACCTGGTCTCGTCCTCCCTAGGGAAGCTGCGGTTCACTGCCAATGTGGAGACAGGGTGCGAGCACCACGCTCGAGGGCAGCCACCCTTCGGGGAGCCTTCTTGCTCTCTCTCACTCTCCCCTCTAATGTCTCGGCCCCTCCCCGAGTCTCACAGCCGAAGCGGAGGACGGCCTCCCTGCTCACGACAGTGCCCACAGGGTTTGAGGCCAGGCACTGGTAGACGCCGGCGTCCTGTGCTTTGGTGGGGTTCATGATGACCAGGTTGCCCCCCACCAGCTGGTGCCGGGAGCCTGGTTCCAGCTTCATCTCTGTGCCGTTCATCTTCCACCTGCCACAGAGGACGAAGGAGGGGACGTCCAGCCTGTGTTGGCTTCTCAGGGCCTCCCAGCACCACTGCAGGGCCTCACCTGTAGGTGGCAGGAGGGCTGGCACGGGCACGGCATGCCAGGGTCACCTGCTCTTCTGTGGACTCCTCCGGGAACAGCAGGCCGAGAGGCTGGTCTTCAAAGACAGGCCCGAAGGCTGCTGGGGATCCCTGGGTCAAACTCCAAGCTGCAGATGGGGACACCGCCAAGCTCAGGGCCTGTGGCTAGCTGGAGCCTAGCCACGGGGGCCATGTCATCCAGCAGGGGACGCCACATGGAGAATGTTCCATTTTCCACACTGTCCAAGATGGCGGCCACTGGTCACGTGTGGCTGTGGAGAACTTGAGATGTGGTCAAAGTGGCCGAGGAACTGAGTGTTTAATATAATTTAATCTTAATTGAGTTAAAATTGAATTTAAATTGGGCGGGCATGCTCCATCCCTCAGGTCAGCATGGCCTACCACCCACACTACCTCAGGTATTAGACACCTGCTGTCTGCATGCGCCAAGCGTGAAAGTGAGTCAGACATAGACCGTCTCCCTGAAGGAGCTTGAAGACTGCAAGGGGACAGAATACCGGCCAGGCAAGATGGCGTATGCCACAGCAGTGACTTAGGACCAAGACACTGGGACCCTCCCGGTAGAAGCAGTTGCTACAGCCCTGGAGGACTCAAGAGAGCCTCAGAGAACCCTCTGAGGTGGGCATGGTGGTGCCGGTGGCATTCTCAGCTCCTTGGGAGGCTGAGGCAAGAGGATTCCAAGTTTGAGACCAGCTTGGGTGACTCAGCCAGCCCGGTCTCAAAATAAGACGTGTGAAGAGCTGTTGGACGGAGCTCAGCGGTGCGCACCTGCCTAGCACCAGTTCCACACCCAGGGCGGTGACAGAAGGGGGCAGTGAGGATGTGTGTCCCTATTTCATTTTGAGGCTGAGCAGCCCCATGCAAAGATGCTCTGTTGGAGGCTGGCCCAGGGCTCCTACACACCTTGTGGTCCCTTCTGGGCTTTGTGTCCTCACCTGTGAAAAGGACAGAGCTTGATGCCCCTCCGGCCCTGCGGGAGGATTTGGCCAGAGCACAGCTGAGGTGGGGACTTGAGGAGAAGGGAGGGCTGGAGGTGGGGCAGGTCTGTTGGGGTCGGTCACCGCTCAGAGGGTCACACGGCCAGGTCTCCCACTACTGCTGACCAAATGGGTGTCACACTGAAGATGGATCGCATGGCAGCCTTGGCCGAGAGCAGATGCCCCCATCTTTCTCAGCACCACTGTCCTGCCTCGCCAGGGAGGAGGGGACAGCGCTTCGTACTCCCTCCGTAGGTCAGGCCTGTCTCATGGCCACTGTGGGTGTGGCTCCTAAGTGCCGCCACCTCAGTGCAGGCCCTCCCTCCTTGCCTTGGTGCGTGGTGGGGGGCAGTAGCCATTAGTGCCTCTTCCCCAGCGCACCCAGCCCCAGCCTCCTTTAAGATGGACCCTGTGTGGCAGCTGAGCCCCGGCATGGCCCCCGGGGGCGGGGGCAGCTGTTCAGCAGCTCTCAGAAGAAGGGAGGAGGCCGGGCTCCCAGCAAGGGCCGGCGCAGGGGTCTCCCCACCACCGCAGCCGCCCCTCTCCCCCACTGCTGCCCCAGGCCTCAGAGGGGCCACTGCATCGCCCCCAGGCTGGAGAGCCCAGCTTAATCCCCAGTTAATGATGGTGGTGGAGGGCAGAGACCCCTGGGAGAGGCGGGGAAGGAATAGCGGAGGTGGCAGGACGCTGGGAAGCACCTTGGACAATAGCAGCTCCCAGGATCCTGCTGCAGGGAGGGTCCGCTGGAGGCAGGGTCAGCTCTTCACTGTCTGATTTTACTGGTAGGTGGGGACTGAGACTTGGTTTAATGACTACGTTTAATAACTTGATCCACAAAGCAAGAAGCAGATCCAGAGATTTTGCCCTCAACCAGCATCCCCCCTCCCCAGCCCCTGCCCCTCTTTCCTCTTATCCCCACCCTCTCCCTCTCCTCTACTTTTCCCTCTCCTTCTTTTTTTTTTTTTGAGACAGGGTCTCACTTTGTGGTTCAGGCTGGCCTTGAGCTCAGCCTCCAACTCACATCACAGCAATCCTCCTGCCTCTGCCTCCCGAGTGCTGGGATGACAGGCGTGAGCCACCACGCCCGGCACTGTGGTATGTGGTACAGGTTGCTGCTGGGGTGAGTCTCCACCCAGTATATGGTTAACAGGGATTGAACCCGGGTCCTTGTGCTTGCAAGACAGGCGCCAGAACCACTGAGCTAAATCCCTGGCCCTCTTCCTCTTCTTTTTGTGGATTGAACCCAGGGTCTTCACATCGAACTGCACCCCAGCCCTTCTCAATGTTTTATTTTATTTTAAGACAGGGTCTCACCACATCTCTAGGTTGCTCAGGCTGGGCGTGAATTTGCATTTTCCCTGCCTGGCCTCGCAGAGTGCTGGGGTTACACCTTTCACCACCACATCACAGTGTCCATCAGAACCATCAAGGGCCCTGTTCCCAGAATCACTAGCAGCTCCTGGAATCCATCTGAGTAGTGCTGGGCAGCTGGGTGGGCCCAGAGCCCGGGCTGTAGAGAAGGCCTAGCGCACCCTGAAGTGGGGCGGTGCAGTGCCCAGCACTGGGTTAGGAGGCCTTCAAGACAGTTACCTCCAAAACATGGCGGCCCTCCATGCTGCACCCACTCTTGCCTGAAGCTTCACAGCATCCAGGTCCACAGACAACACCGCACACCCCCCACTTTCCTCCACAGCTGCCTGCACACCACCTCCACATGCAGGTTCCACACATGTGTGCACCCTCCTCTCTGTACCCCTCCCTCTCTCTCTCTCTCTCTCTCTGGTGTAGGTCCTGGCCCTTTGCAATGAGCCTGAGGCGCCTGCATGCTGCCCACACTCCTTGCTTAGGATGGGGCAGGTCCAGCACCAGGTTGTCGCTGGGGGAGGGGCACTGAGGAGCCTGGCATCTCTCTCTGCCCTCTGTGGACTGTGTATCCTTTCTGGGCAGCCCTGGCTCACCAGGAGGGCCCTGTTTCCCAGCAGCCTCTTCGAGTTGGGTACAAGATTGAGAGACAGTGAAGACAAAATGAGGACATCTGGAAGTGTGCCAGTGGGCACGAGGGACAAAGCACACTGCTGCACCTCAACACTGCTGGGGTGGGAAGGTGCAGTCTGAGCCCCGAGACTCTGGACGATGCAGAGTGTGTCCTGGGGTTCAGGGTGCCCTGCTTGGGAACTCCCCAGGGGAAGAAGAGAGGCAGGAGTCGGAGTGCCGGGGTCAAGGCAGAGCTCAAGCAGTGACCCCAGCTCTAGTGGGTGGGTCTCAGCCCCCTGAGTCCTGCCCTCCACTGTTCCCCAGGGAACCTCTCAGAGTTCTGGGGGTCACTGCTGTCCTGGCCAGGTCTCTGGAGCAATCCACAGCCACTACTGGGCATTCGACACTGTCAAACAAACTGAACCTTAGCTTTGTAGTCCTGAGGGGGCAAGTGAGTCTTAAAGTTCAGGCTCCACGGGCCGGAGCTGAGGCCAGGGCCAGGGGCCGGGGTGGGAGTGGTGCTCTTGCCTAGCAGTTGCAAGCCCAGTTGAGAAGCACAAACACAAAAACAAAGATGGTGCCACTCTAGGCAGACAGCAGTGCCATCCTCTTGCTGTGTCGCCCAGAGTAAGCCACTTGCTCTCTCTGGGTCATCCTTCCCTCATCCACAGCACAACGAACATTCACTTCCTCTCCTGACCTCGCAGACCAGGTAAGATCCACAAATGAGAAATGTTTAGTAAGGAAGTGGCCCCAGAAACCTGGGCACTAGAGCGATGCAGAGGCGACTGCTTGTGTAATCATCACCAGCATCCTCGTCCCTTCGGAGCCCAGAAGAACCCTCTTACCTGGTGAGGAGACCAGGACCATGGCGACAAGCAGCGGCAGCAGCAGCAGGTGTGGCTTCGTCCTGGACAGTGTCCCCATGGCAGGCTGTCCAGGTAGAGGGAGGACCCAAGGTCCTCCCAGAGGGAGGCCGAGAAGCACCTGGGTGGAGGCGGGGCTCTGAGTGGGCGCGGCCCGTCTGGTCAGCAAGGCTCTCACTGGGTGCCAGCTGCTGCCAGAATAGCCAATCTCCCAGCCCCAGGGGAAGGGGTTCGGCCATTACCACAGAGCTCTTCGGGCTGAGTGCCTCCTACTGCCCCCAGGGAGCCCTGTTTCCCGGCTGTGGCTGCCCCTCCAACCAGCAGGGAATGGCTCAGGAAGTGACCTGGGGACCCCGCCTGCTGCTCCCTCACGGTAATGGCTCAGTGGGTGTGGGGTCCAAAGGAGAGCAAGGGCTCAGGGCAGACTCCCCCCTCCTCCGCTCTCCCACAGCCACCGGAATGAGTGAGTGAGTGAGCAAGCAGGCTAAAGGTGCCTCTGGAAGTGCATTAAGTTTCCTGGGGCCACCTCATTTTTCTAGCAGTGGGAGGGGTCTCATGGTTTCTCCACGTTTAAATGCTTGGCATGGCAGAGTCCTGGCCTTGGGCCTCTTAGCCAAGTCTATACCAGATGGACTAATGGCCCAGTGACCTTCTAGGCCACGGGTTAATGCGGTCCCAAAGAAGCCTCCTTGTCAGCCCAGCAGAGACCTGGTTAGACCCGGAGCTTCCAGGGCTGTGCCATCCACGCAGGACTCAGACAGACAGACAGACAGACAAGATGCTCTGCACCTCCTCTGCACTGTCCCTTTAAGAAGAGCTCTTTGGGGACAGGGACCACCCACTTCCTCAGCAGCACAGGCCCGCAGGAAGGGGTGGCGAGGGAGTCTGGGCAGAGCTGAGAAGCGGGAGTCAGGGTGGTGGTGGTGAGGGATCGGCCACTCCCCACTGGAGCAGCTTCACAGTCTGGAAGGTCCGGTGTCTCCTCCCTGTCCTGGTCACTCTCACTTCCAGACTTGGTCCTACCTCCCCAAGTCCCCGCACACTGCCCTCTCCCCTTGCCGTGCCCTTCCCAGGTAGGACAACCTCCCCCCCCCCGTCTTGCCCCTGCTGGGAAGGGCCCACCTAGCTCCTCTGCACAGTTAGACTCGGCTCAGACTGGCTTTCAATGTTTTAAATTTGAGATAAGGTCTAAGTTGCTTACACTGGCTTCCAACTCACAGTCCTCCCACCTCCTCCCCTCACCCGAGTTGTGGGGTGTGTGGGTGTGCCCCATCCAGCTTCTGGCTCTGATCTTGAGGAGGTTCTTGGCACCCTGCCCGTGAAGCTGAGCTGCCACTATAAGGCCGTGATCTCCCAAGGGGAGAGACCATGACACCGTGGTGTCGCTGTTCTAGCAAAGTGTCCGGCATGGAGGAGGTGTTACTTAACTGACGTGAACCTCTGTGATTCTATGCTTCTAGGAGCTGGTGGGTGTACACACACACACACACATACACACACACACACGTCAACAGGGGAATCTCAAAAGTATGCCCCCAGATGCCATAAGGATGCAGAAGTCCTTGGAGCAGGAGGCCTAGGGCAGGATGCGACCTCCCAGGTCTGGACAGACAGGGATGGATGATGTGACTTGATCTCTTTATAGCTCTGGGAGCTTAGCCAAGTTTGTCCTCTGATGGAGCCTCAGTTTCTCTCATCTGCCATGCGGAGATTACCAAGCACACTCGGCAGTGGAGCCCTGAGCAATTCTCAAGCCTCTGTGGAACCTCGGGCTGTTCTGACTTGTGTGGGACCATAGCCGGGAGACAGGGAGAGAGGCCTGGGCCCCAGGCGCCTCCCTGCTACTGCAGGAGCGACTCCTCTTCTACCGACTTTCTCTCCTGGACTTTTCCAGGAAGTTTCCTGGCAGAGGATCTCTCCAAGAGTTTGAAAATCATGGTCTTGGCAGGCTGTGCCACGCACCAGAGTCTGGCACAGAAAAGGAGCTCCGTCATATCTGCTCTGACCCCTTGTCAGCCAGCCAGGGCTGGGGGCCGCATTCGGGCAGGGCTGGCCTGGGAGGAGCCTGGGCTGCAGCACTTTTCCAGAATGTTCCTGAGCGAGGTGGGGACGGACCTTAGTGATCACCTCCACCTTGCAGGGGTCACAGTTATCCACTGTTGCTGCCACCATGGAAGATTCCCATAGATCACAGATAATCCAACCCAAACGCATCATAAACTTCACTTTAGTCCAGACTTCTGCCAGCCCTCTCCCCAGCCCAAAGGCCCGGGGGCTCTCCGGGGACCAAGATCTGCGGCCATAGAGGAGAGATGCACGGGATCTAGAAGGGTTTTGGAGGTCTCTGGGGTACAGTGGAGCCAGTCAGCCAGGCGTGCACTGAGTCAAGGCCTTGCATTAATGAATGCATACACACACACACACACACACACGCGTGCAGATGCATGCACACGCACACACGGTGTGCTTGAGATGAGGGAGTTGGCATATGTTATTGTTTTGTGTATAAGCCATGTACCAGGCACCGTGCTGGGCATAGCTGGTGATAAAGACACGGCCCTTCAGGGCTCCCTGGCCAACCTCGAGCGGCTGTAAGATGTGCTCACAGCTCACAGACACTCTTGTCCCTGTGCCGTCTGCCTTATGACACAACTAGAGTGCCCAGGGTGGAGGAGGCTTTTTGTCAGGAGCAAGGCTGAGTGGAGCTATGCCAGGCTCAGAGCTGCCTGCCCCAGCCCTGAGCCAGGCCAGCTTCACCCAGACCAGCTGCCCTGGCACAGGGGTATGGGCACAGGCTGGCACAGTCGGGCACAGGCTGTCGCCATTGGGGGCTGGTCCTGTGAGGTACCAGTGCATGGGGGGACAGGCCGCTTGGGGCTCGGAGCACCAGGGGAGCTGGCTCAACTTCTAAGCTCAGGAAACAAAGGGCCCAGGAACAGCCAGGGACCACAGATGGTAAGCTCAACTCCAGCGCCTGACAGTCGAAAGAAAGGGACACACTCCTCTAATTCTGCCTGAGGATGCTGGCTGGCCGGGGCTTCCCTCTCTTCCTCCACTAATGGAACCGGGAGCACTAAGGGATCTGGCAACAATGGGCCTGGCGTTAACCAGCCAGTGTGACCCTCACATAGAACAGCAAAGTGGGGAGGAGTGGGTAGGACCCACGTGAGGAGGCTAGGGTCGGGTCGGCCCTTTGCAGGTGCTCAGGGAAGTGCAGACCTTATGGCTGAGGCTGCTCTCAGCCCTCGCACACGCCCAGATATAGGCTTATTGACACTGTCACATCACCTAGCCACACTCACTCGGGCTTAGGACGTGGACGCACCTGCCACTGTCCACCCAGGCACCTTTCCCTCTAGCATCTTCTAGGAAAGACCCTGATGAGCACCAGCAGCCAGTCCAGGCTGGGGCCATGGACACTCCCATGGCAACACTGTCCCCTAACCATGCACTTCCAAGGGACCCAGCTAGGGCACCGTCGTGGGCTCTCATGGGCAGATTCTCCAGCAGAGCTGGGTACCCTGTCCTCTGTCTAGGATGGGATTACCACCTCACACAGCACCAGCATCCTCTGAGAAGGCCTTGATTGTCCCCACATCCTTCTGGGAGGACCAGGCTCTGTGGCAGGCTGGGTGGGGGGCTCTTGGGGTGCTCAGTGTGCCAGGCCAGGCAGCAGCTGGCAGGAGAGGATGGTCGCTGAGAGACCTATCTCTACAATGTCTGCGGCTGCAGCCCTGATCTGGCAAGGCTGTTAGGACAGATAGGGGTGAGGCAGGGCCCTTTGCAGACCCAAATGGGGGCAGAGGAGCTGCATACAGAGTCCCGCCTCAGCCCCTTTGCGTGCACCCTCCTGCTCCTTAGTCTCGCTGCAAGCTTTTGGGTTTATAGCTGCCTCCTCGGCCTCACCTGGGTGCTGCTAAGCCCTCCCAGAGGACTTGGTTTATGCACCTGTCCAGGGTGTTCAGCTGGGTCCAGGCCTCCACTTGGAAGTCACTAAGGAAAGGAGATTGCCCAGCGCTCATCTTCCCGCTCCGGAAGTGTCGCCCTCCGTCTGATCTAAGTAGTCCCTTCTGCCTCACTAGGGTGTACTTTGCTCCTGTTCCCTCTCCTGCTGGCCTGGTCCTGCCCTCCACCTCCCTTCCAAAGATACAAACACCACCTACACTTAGGCTTAGAGCTTGTCTTGGAAATGTACTTTCTCACCAACATGTGGCTTGAAAAAGTTTCAGGCAGATGGGACCTGCCACCCCAAAGGTAGCTTTGATGGCCGAAGGACACCATAGGGTATGAACTGCTGCTAGGCAGCAAGTCCCTGGGACAGGGTCTGTGTGTGTGTGTGTGTGTAAGCACACGCAAGCGCAGTGGTCCAGTTGCACACGCTTGCTCACAGCCCATCGCACAGTATCTCCGTTCCCACGAGCACTGACAGAGAAGGTGCCAGCTGAGGAGGGGCTGAGGCCGGAGCCAGAGGACTGGTGTCATGGGGGATTTGGAGCTGGAGGATGAGTTCAGGCACTCCAGCTCCACCCACCTCTGTAGGCATCACGCTCAGGGCTCCTGCCCCTCTGCTGCCTTGCTATGCAGGGCTGGGTAAGCTGAGGTGGCAATGGTTTCTACAGAGGGCGGAGGACCTTGGCGACCAACACCATCAGCTCAGGGGCCCTGGGCTGTCTGCCTCATCTCCATCCTCCTTGTTATTGCAGAGATCTCCTGGGGCATTTGGAAGGACTTTGACCTTGTGGCAGCCCCATGAGAAGCTCTGCCTGGGCTTGGCCAGGAAGTGGTTAACTGGTGGGGTTGGGGAAGGCACCGTTGTCTGAGGATAAAACTCCCTCCTACCTGACAGAGGGCAGGAGAGAAGCACCTGGGCTGACTTTGAGACCCCCAGGAGTCTCCCATAGGTGCTTGTGCTGCCCTTGATTTCCTAGGCCTTGTCAGGTCCCTTTGAGTGGAACAAGGGACCAGGCACCAGAGAGCCTGAGGGACTAAAGGTCCGAGGGGCTCTTTGGCCAGAGGCTGGGGAGAAGGACTGAGCACTAGGACTCTTCTCCTGTTTCCTCCTGGGCAGAGGAAGAAGATGCACAAACAAACCCATCCTTGTCCAGAAGAGGATGTGGTAGGGCAGCGTGTCCCCTCTGTTTGTGCTAAATTTCCCAATCTCCAAACAACCTCGACCAACAGTGCTTCCCTGGCGATGCAGGCTCAGTTCCCTGCAAGAGCTGGGAAACAGGGTGTCTGGCTCTGCCCGGTACAGCACAAGACTCCCTTCTAGCACAAGCGCTGCCTCATCTGACCCCCACACTTCTGAGCCTGGTGCCTCCTCCCGGAGAGCTGAGGGGATTCAGCTCTGGTTGTTCACGGGGTCACCTACTATTTCTTCTCTTCTGGCCCATGGTGCTGGGTACTGGGCATGCTTACTCTTTCTAGAACCCCAGGAAAGCCAAATTTTGAGAAAATCCTTCCCTCCTACCAGTGCAGCTGAGGGGAGGGATCTGTGGGGAAGACAAGGTTGGGAGGGGGAGGGGAAGAGAAGGACTTGCAGCCCCAGCATTCCAGGCTTTCACAGCAGAGTGGTATGCCTCAGTTTCTCCTTCCTGAACCCAAGGCCCTAGATAGGTCTTGGCCCAAACTTGGGCTGCATGCTCTCCTCTCCCTTTCACAGCTTTCCCTCTGTCCAACTGAAGCAAGACTTTGCAAAGAGTTCACCCTGCAGAGGCAGCCCCCAGGTGACCTCCAATTTGAGAACTAGACTCCATTCTACCCAGGCCTCCTATGGGCAGGCGGAGGCCTAGGGCCTGGCCTTACAGACCAGCCTGGCCCTGGACCCGAGTCCCAGGTGGACCCAGGCGCTTCTGCCCTGTCCTCAGGCAGGTGTCGTGGCCAGCTGGAGGCTGAATTCCTGGACACTCTCCCAGGGGCAGCTTCCTGGTCAGGCTAAGGCCAGAGAATGCCACCCACGTACACAGGGTGGAGGAGAGCTGTCAGGGCCGGCTGCTGCCGCCTCAGAGTAGGGACTGGGGCGAGAAGTCAGACTGGCCCCGCCAGGTGGGTGTCCCTGTCTGCCTTTGCCCCCTCCCACAAGTTACAAGTGGGCTACGGAGGGGCCGAGCACAGAGCTGCTGCCCTCCCAGGGCCAGAAAGCCCCAGGGTGGAGAAACAAAGCGCTTGGCACCTACCTGCAGTGAAGGAAGGGGCTGACTGGGCAGGTGGACGCTGCCCGTGTCGGTGAGCCCAACGGCCCTGCCGCCAGCTCCAGGGCGGCTGCTGGCCGCTGGCCTCAGCCGCTGGCGGTCCCGGTGCGGAGTGGCCGGCCGGTGGCAGTGGAGGCGGGGAGGACGCGTGTGCGCTCTCGCTGCTCAGAGCCACTGCAGCGTCTCTGCATCAAGATCTGCTCCTCCCTCCCCCAGCCTCGCTCACTGGCTGGCTCCAGTCCTCAACCAACGCCGGAGATGGCTTCCTCGGGCCCCCTCCCGCCCCCCCCCCCGTCCCCACCCTCCCGGCTCCACCTCATTTGCTGTCATTTAAGGGCCAGGCAGCACAGCCCTGTCTTCCATAATGCAAGGGCAGCGGCTGGGCTGTGGCCGTGTCCCCTCCCCTCCCAGCCTGGAGCCCAGGGGCTGGAGAGGGGTGATGGAAGAGGGACAAAGAAAGTGGCTCTTTCTTCTCTATCCCTGGAGACCCATGGAGTCAAAACTCCTTGTTTTCCCCCAAAATCCCTTATTGGAAGAAGGGGCCCCAATCAGAACACCCCAGGGTGCTGGGGTGGCAGGGGTGTATGTATGCCCCTTCGTGTTCATCTCTTGTTTCCTTTGCTCTAAAGCTTTGGGTCAAAATATCCAAACCTTAAAGCAAATTTAAAAATTGATTGTGTAAGTCCCTTGCCCACCACTCTTTCTGAATTTGAATATAAAACCTGCCTCCGGATTTGCTATTTTCCTGTGTACAAGTTAGTTTTAGTGTTATTTTATTAAAATGGGATCACTTCATACATCGTGATTTGCAAAATATTTTAAAACGGTGTAATTGTCCTTGGACAGCTCTGAACCGGATCGCATATGGATCCAAGCCCATTTTTGTCAGCCAGCAGTGTGATGTCATGAATATCTTGCTGGGTCGGGATGTGAGTGCCCGAAGGGCTCTCTGGGCCCTGCCACTGGTTGGCTGTGTGTCTGGCTGTGTGTGTGGCTGAGTGCCTTGGCCTCTGGGAGCCTCCTGCTAACCTGAGAGGCCATTGTGGCCATGGTCCCTGCTGATCAGCACCCGTGTCTCTCTCCTGGCTGCTCCTGTCCCACAGGGCTGAGCCAAGGACAGCGGGGCCCTGGAACCAGAGGGACCAGCCATCTGCATCACCAGTCAGGCCGGTCAGGCTGTCACTGCTGTCCCGCCTGCTCTGGTCCACCTGCTGTCCAGCTCACGTGGCAAGGCTGGTGAGCAGTCCAGATGTAACAACAGCTGGCAGGGCCGGCTGCCCCTGAGTGTTAAACGCCTTACCTGTCAAATGTGGAGCAGGCCGTGTCTTTCCCAGTCAGGTGGCCTGGAAAGGCAGGAGGGGCTCTGCCACCGAGTGCCTGCTCCGTCCCTCCTTCCTTCGACTCTGCTCCCAAGGGCTTGGGCAATGTGAGAGCTCATCTCTGCTCCCGATTGCCCACATCCAATTTTCCCAAGGATGATACCTGGATACCTTTGCACACTGCTTTGGAAAGACAGGCACATATATCACCTTCTTTTTGGGACATCCTTCCCTTTCCTGCCCCTGTCCTCATGGTCCTGTCTGTCTGTCTGTCTGTCTCTCTGGAGGCTGGAGTGCTGGCCCTGGGCTCCTGCTGACCCGACCTGAGTTAGCCCTGCTTTACACAGAGGTTCTGTGTGGGCTCCCCCTTCGGAACCAGGGGGAACAGGGCCTGGTCTGGCACTGGGGTGTCAGGCCCGGAGATTGGCAGGCCCAGAGGCAAGGACCTGGAGATGCTCCTGAGGCTGCTTTCAGAGACAGTGGCAGCTCAGGTCTTGGGCCATTAACACTAAACTGAGACCCTGGTGCCACCAGCTGTTTCTGGTCCGGTGGACTCCAGCAGGCACAGTGAGAACAAGAATATACTCCATCCAGGCCTGGTCCGGAGGACAGGTATCCATGGAGCTTGGTCCAGTGTGTGGGGGACTCGGGGCTAGCCTCTGAGGAGAGACTGGGTGCTTAGGGGTCCGGGCTGAGTTTTGTTTTGGGGGCCGTTAGTTTGATGATGACAGAAGCAACACCTTTCTTGAATGTCTCCCAAACTTCAGGACATGTGCCTTGGTGCTCCTGAAGTGTCCACCAAAAATGGGTGGACTCATCACTGTTACTGTCCGGATTCTACAGACAACACAGTGAGCAGTGAGCCAGTGGTGGTGCTGGGAGGCTGGAGCAGCCTCCTGGCTTGGCCGAGGTCAGACACTCACCATTCCCCCTCTGGTAGAGGGTCAGAGAGGTGGACAGTTCCCTCTCCTCTTTTTCAGAGCCTGACGTCTTTATGGCTGGCCTTCGGACAACTCTCTTGTGTGGGGATCAGCCTGACTCTGTATAGCCCACATCGCATCTCCAAGCTGAGTTGTAAACAGGGCAAAGACCGGCCACTGCAGACCGTCAGGCGATCCAATGCCGCTGTGTTTTGTCTGTAGACATGTGCTGTCCCCAGGGAGGCTCCGAGCACATTTTGAGGACCACTCAGGCTCTCTGCTCCTCCAGGCTGTGGCCTGACAGGTCAACAGCTATGGAATCAGAGGATCTCTAAGTGTTCAGCAGGGGGCCCTGGCTCCTGCACAGGGGACACATGGGGAAGGGGAGAGCCTGACACGCCCTTCTCTTCACTGGTCCTCCCCTCCTTGTCTCTCTGGCACTAGCACTGTGCCTCTGGTCGGGGCTTCACACGGGACCAGAAGGGACTGCCCACTGGCAGCTTTGGGGGGGAGGGACGGCCAAAAGGAAGGGGTCCTGTCCTCCACTATGTCCTGCCTCCCCCAAAGAGGGGGGCAAAAGCCTGACACAGAGGGGCCCACTCGGCCCTGCTGCTGCAGAGCTGTGTGGTCAGGGGCGCTCACTTCCCTCCTCATTCAGAGTCCGGGGATTAAGACATCCGCCTTGGCAGCTGATGTGAGCACAGGTTACACGGGAAGCACCCAGCGCGGCAGCTGCTCAGTCAGTCTCGGCACCTGTCCCTCGGTCTCCTTGGGTTCAACCTCCTCTTCTGTGACATAAGGCGGGGGGCCGAGAGGCTGAGCCCCTGCTGCGCAGCCTCTGTCTGCGCCATGGTTGGGTGGCTCTAATATCTCGCACCCAGAGAATAGACCAACTGTCACTCCTACCTGCATGACACTGGGGAGTCACTGAGTGTCACTTAGTTGCTTTGGAAATCCATTTTTTCCTCAGGAAAATAAGAACAACCCTACTCCTACTTAGGATAGTAGTGAGGATATTTGGGTCTAATATAATTTTTTTTTTTGAGTCAGGGTCTTGCTCTATAATTCAGGCTGGCCTTGAACTCACTGTGTAGCACAGGCTGGCCTTGAATTCACAGAGATCTTCCTGCCCCAACCTCCCAAGTGCTAAGATGACTGAAGTGCACCATCTCAACCAGCACCAGTATAGTGATTTTTAAAAACACTTTGTGGGCCGGGGATTTAGCTCAGTGGTTCCAGCACCTGCGTTGCAAGCGCAAGTTCCTGAGTTTGATGCCCAGTTCACACACCACAATGCTGGGCGTGGTGGCTTGTGCCTATAATCCCAGCACTCAGGAGGCAGAGGCAGGAGGATTGCTGTGAGTTCAAGGCTCTCCTGGACTACATAGTGAGCTCATGACCAGCCTGAACTACAAAGTGAGACCCCCATCTCAAAACAAAACAAAAGACCACTTTGTGAATCGTCAGGTGCTGAACAAAATATGGATCATCCTTCCCTGGACTCCGCAGCCTCTGGAGGCAGAGTCACCAGGGCTGCAACCTCCCACTTAGCACAACCCGGTCCTGGGAGAACCTGGTGGTATTTGTCGCTTACTAGGAGAGAGGAAGAGAGTGAGGATGAGGAGGGAGGGCATGAGCAGTGAGGAGAGGCGGGGAGCACCTTGGCTCGGCGTGGATATACGGGAAGCTGGGGAGTGCGGGAGCCAGACTCGGAGTCTGGGAAGAGCATGATTTGTACAGGGTCTGGAGGAGCCACGGTGCCAAAGCAGGAGCATTGGAAAGGGAGTCTCAGGACTGTCTGCATTGGTCTTTCTCATTTTGCTTAAGGGCCTGGAGGGGGCTGTGGCCCAAAGGGGCCTAATTATTCTTGTTGCCATTTCAACCCAGGGCTTTTTGGAGCTTTTTTTTTTTCAGGCTTATAATAGACAATGCTAATGTCATTATTAATATTTAATAGTAATGATGCTAATAATGCCCTGCATTTATGTGGTCTCTCCAAAGAGCTCAAAGAACCTGAGTTCTTGTTTTATGAAACAATTTGGCTGGTCAAGGCGGTTGGAGGGTGGAGGGCTGGCAGTGGAGAGGGCTGGAGTGCAGGGCGTGCAAACCCCGGCAAGGTGACACGATGCAGCCAAGGTCACAGCAGGGAGGTGGGGCTGGAGCTCTGCCTTCCGCCCCCAGGGCATCAGGTCCCAGGAAGACATCCTGGTAGGGGAATCTTTTGGTCCCTGTGAAAGTCAAACTGTCCAGGGAACAGGAAGGAACAGTCTTGGGGGGCAGCTGTGACCCTGGGTGTGGGCTGGACTCCAGAGCAGATGACCACGGGGTGTTTCTGATTAAGCCTGCCTTGGGTGGTGAGCAGGTGGCCACGGCCACGGGCTCCGGAGGGCCGTTAGACCTGTACCCCCAGGTGAGAGTGCAGGGGAGCGAGCAGTGCCAGGCGTGTCGGGAGAGTCGTGGATCCTTTTCCACGACTCGTTCTAAGCCTCAGTTCCCTCATCTGGACAGTGCAGAGGAGACTCGGCCACGAAGGTCTGACCGGCAGTGTCGGCATGTTGGACTCTTAATGGAGGGGCAGTGGGAGCCTCGGGGCTCTGGCATCTGCGGGTGGATTGCCCGGGGGGGGGGGGAGTAATGCTCCTGGTGGCAGCCTTACACGCCCGTTCCTGGGATGTGACCTCCCTGTGTCTGCTGAGCCTTCCTGGCTCCCTGCCCACTTCGGAGTCACTTCTTCGGCTTCACGTTGACTCTCTGAGCCCCTGATGACCTTCCTGTGGATTCCTTTTCTGCTTATCATGGTCAGAATCTGTTTCTTCAGCTGCAGCTGAGAGCCTGGAGAGACTTGGGACTGAAAGTTTCCAGCATACGGGCTGGCATAAAAAGGGTGTTCCATAAACGTCAGCCAGAAACTGTTAGAAAATAGTGTGTCCATCCACTCATCTGTCTGAACATTCGTCCACTTAACAGGCAAATGTCGATACTTCTTGTCTCAGGAATCGTACCAAGGACTGGGGGCACCAAGGAAAATAAGACATGGTACATGTTCTTGGGAAGCTCACAGTCTAATGGTAAGACTGGCACGTAAAAATAATCAAAATACAATCTGGCAAATGATGTAAGCCAAATATGCACAGAGTACTATAAAGAAGTCCTTACTCCGGCTCGGTGAGGTTCAGAAATAGAGGAAGTATTTTCAGAGTGTCCAGCAGGAGCGCTTTAAGGTCACTGGAGCCCAGTTATGGGATCTGTTGGGAGAAGGCCGGAAGGGGTGGGGCCATGATCAAGCAATTGCTGGCGCCAAGGTGGCAGCATGGAGTAGTTTTGGGAGGGTTTCGTTTGGGGCTCGAGTTGAGGGTGAAAGGAAGGGAATGATTGGAAGGGAACTGGGGCTTTCTCTGAGAACAAGGGCAGCCATTGCAGGGACCTGCGGCTGTGTGAGGTGGGCTGAGGCTTGAGAGGAAGGTGGAGTACCCTGGAGAGACACAGGCTGGACTTGGGGCCTCTGCTCCGGTCGGAGGCAAGCTTTAGTCAGCAGGGCAGTGCGTGATCTCACCGCTCTCGTGCAGCACCATGAAGGTCTCGAGGGTTCTCAGCACTGACTCAAGCCCATGCTAGGCAGCCAGAAGCCTGCAGCTGGATGTCCAAGGACCGCGCACACCCCAGGGTACCCGACTCCCACCTTGTAATGGTCAGACTTAGGGGCCAACAGGGCCCAGCTGTCCTGTGAAAGTGTCTTGTGAATGTAGGTGACTCTACCATCAGTGACTTTAAGTAAGAATATTACACTCAACAACGTGGGGGGCTCTATCCCATCACATGAAAGGCCATAAGTGCAAGACTGGCGTTTCCCTGAGCAATAAGAAATCTTGCCCCAGGACTGAAGCATTAGTTCTTGCCTGAGTGTTTCGAGACTGCAGAAAGCTGACTAGCCTACCTTCATGCCTGTAGAAGCTAATGCCTTGAAATATATCCAATCTACATGCAATACATGTCATGTATATATTTTACATACACACACATGGTCGCTGACTTTCCATTTTACACCTTACACTGGCCTGGAAGCCATACACATTCCGTGAAAGCTGTTTGAATACTGAGTCTTATTTTGGTCTTTTCCTAGCCTTGCACTCTGTGGGATGGAATTCTTCCTGGTGGGGCAGTGGTACAGTCACGAGGGCAAACAACTGATACTCTTCGACAGACTATGGTGCTAAGTGACAGTTTTCGGTGGTAGTTTGAGTGTATTGAATATGGTTTTATGTCGTGACATTTTAAATTCGCAGTGGGCTTTTGGGGACGTAACCCCACTGCAGGGCTGGGAGCATCTGTGTGGGATTGAACTCTGGACCTCCCACTTGTGAGGCAGCGGCGGTCCCACTGCGCCACATCTCTGGCCCACATCTGTTTGTCTTCCCAGTTCTTCTCTGGAGAACCAGGCTGAACTGTGGCCCTTTGCCCGCTCTGTCCGCTGCTCTTCTGGGCTTCGTGCTATCTCAGTCAGCGAGGGCTGCTGTAACAAAATCCCAGGGCGGCGGCTTAGGGTGCAGACACGGTTTTCCCAGAGCTCAAGGTTAAGGAACCTGCACATCTAGGATCTGGCGAGAGCTAGCTTCTTGGTTTGCCTTTGGCCACTTCTCATGGCAGAAAGCAGAGCAAGCCTTTCGTGTGTCCTCCTAGAAGGCACTAACACCATTTACGGGAGCCTTCGCCCATGACCAAATTATTTCCAAAGGGCTCTGTAAATACCGTCACTCTGGGGGTTTGTGGGGAGAGACCCGGGATCAGACCACAGCATTCTGCCTCTGACATGGTGCGCTCTAGACCTTTGGACACCATCCCCTCTCTGCTCCAGCCCCACCTGCATCCTGCCCACCACTTAATCCTGCTACTTCCCCCTCTGCCATGTCCTGGGCGTGCCCTTGGCTGGCTCAGCCTCCGTCTTACCTGGCCCTCACCAGTTTTGGCCTCCACCTTCAGCCCTGCAGTCGTCTCCCCTGCACTCAGAGAGAGCTGCCCGCAGGCAGATCAGATCACATCACCTTCCTGCTGAAAATCTCAGAGACTCTCACCCTGGTTAAGTCCAGGCCCCTCCCTGGCACACAGGGCTCTTGGTGACAATGTGATCTGGTCCCCCTTAGTCCTCTCTGCTCTTAACCTTCTCCTGCTCACTCAAGCGATAGCTATGCGCTTGCCCCTTCTTGTTTGGAGCAGTGACCTTCTCCTTCGTCTATTCCAGGCTAAGTCCCCCTCAGCTCTGCTCTGGACTCTCCCTGACGGCCTTAGGTGTCCTGTGGCACAGAGGCCCACTTTCTAATCCATGCGGTGATAGGGTCTCCACCACTGCAGCTTATGCCTTTGCCCTCAGCTTGGAGTCTAGTAACCGGTTTTATCTTTCTTCTCTATTCCTTTCTAGAGGTTCAGGATGATGCTAGGTGGGTGTATCGGGGCACATTTGTCTACTTTGCTCCCTGCCCTGGGTCCCCAGCTTTTGTCTGCCAGATGCCTCCAAGCAGGTACAGCATTGCACAAGGCATTGCAGCCAGGTGAGGGAGGCAAGGGCAATTTCACAACCTGCTCCTCATCCTAGCCCAGGGCCCACACGTGGCACCCAGCCTGAAGACTGTCTGGGAGGAGAGGGCCACCGAGGTCTGAGGAGCAGCCCGACACGTCGGTTCCTGCTGTTAGAGGCTGCCTGGGAGGAAAGGGGTCCAAGGCGGGCTTCCTGAGTGCTCCAAGGGCCTGTGAATTTCCTTCTGCCTCTGTCTGGGAGTTAAGTGTAATTTTTAAGGAAGAATAGAGGGCCAGGGATTTAGCTCAGGGGTTCTGTTGTCTGCTTGGCAAGCACAAGGTCCTGAGTTCGATCCCCAATACACACACCACAATGCCAGGCGTGGTGGCTCACACCTGTAAAGAAAAGTAAAGTAAAAGGAAGAGCCCAGAGTTCGATTTTGCACTGTGTGCTACTAACTCTGTTTTTGATTCGGTTGCCTCATTACAGTTCCGGAGTATCTGGGTGAAAAGGAATCAGGGGGTGACCCGACTCCCACCCTGGAGGAGTGGGTCTCCGTTCACAGCTTCAGCTTCTGCCTTTGCTTTGCAACTGTCTCTGCAGCGCGTGGGAAAGGACCCAGGGCTCTTCCCCTCTGAGCTCCTCTAAGCCAGGGGTGTGGACTGCAGGGCTAAGAATGCTTTTTATATTTTTAAATGATTTTTTAAAAATCAGAAGAATATTTTGTGACACATAAAAATAATATGAGATTCAAATTTTGGTGTTCATAAATAAACAGCGACTGGAACACAGCCACGCGTGTTCAGTCACGTACTGTCTACGGCTTGTTCCTGCGATACAGCAGCTGGATAGCTGCAGGGGAGACTGCTCGGCCACAGAGGGGAAAACACTAACTACTTGGTCCTTCGCAGAAAGGGCTTGCCACGCACGGTTCAGACCACACCTCTGTTGCCCGGAGCCTAGACTCAGAAACAAAGGGAATGTCACTCACTTACACTCAGGCGTTGGGCTGCTTTTTTGCTTTAGCTCAGAGATTCTCAAGCAAGGACAGTCAGCAAAGCCTGCAGAGATCTTCGTTTACCCTGCTGGGGTTGTATATGGATGGGGAGGAGGCCACGCCTGGGCCTCTAGCATACTCATGACAGTCCCCCCATCTACGGATTGCCCAGCCCCAAATGTCGATAGTGCTAGGCTGGAGGAGCCCAGTGTTGGAGCATGGCCAGGGCAGCCAGGCTCTGGGAAGTCTGCTCTGCCGAAAAGCAGTCAGGACTTCCGGTGGCCTGGAACCCAGCAGCTGGGAGGGTGTGCATAAAGGGAGGGCGAAGGGAATGGCTGGGACAAGGCCATTCCGCGTGGCCTGTGGCTCCTTTGCTTTCTCAAGCCCTGGATAGACCTCGAGTGGGAGAATGGCTCCCAAAGAACCAGGGAAGATGCCCACCTGGTGGCCAGGTAAACGACCCTGGCGAGGGAGGGGGTTATCCAGGTCACTGGCTGTGCCAGGGGAGGGGTGCCAGGGACGGGGGTGCAGCGAGGGACCTGGGGACGCTCTCAGGGGACCAGGTGAGCAGGCAGAAGGAGCGTGAGGCTGGAAGCTTGGAGAAGAGCCTGGCACGGCTCCCATCAGCCTTCTGGAGACTGTGAGGAACAGATGCCGCGGCTGTCAGAGGAGAGGCCGCTGGCACTTTGGGAAATTGCAGAATTAACAAAGGGCGGTTGCTTTCAGAGAACACAGTGTGCACAGCTGGGCTTGCCTCTGGGACGCTCGTTCCTAGAAGGGTGGGAGCTGGGTCCTCCTCTGGCTTCTGGGCTGAGCTAGATCGAGGGCAGAGGGGGCTGAGTCGTCAGCCTGGGGCGGAGCAGGGTCAGGTAAGAGCCAGAGCCAGGGCCAAAGCTGTCCCTCGCTTGGAATCTCAAATGTGGCAGGCTCTCTGGAGGTCAAGCCATCTATCCTTCTGCCTCTGGGTCCAGCCCGGCAGATGGCGTCTTGCCGGCCAAGGACCCAAGCAGAGGGGCCCTCAGCAGGAACGAGAATTCACCAGCTGTTACTTGCAAAGACCCCAGAGCAGCAGCCAGTTCTCTTTGGAAGCTCCATGGACAAAGGGTCTGCAGGGAGCCCGCGCCTTCCTGGCTGGGAGCAGCAGGGGGAGGGGCCTCATCCTGCTTACCTGGCCGGCAGGACAGGAAGGCTGGAAGGTGGGATTAGCACGCAAGGTGCAGGCACTAGTTTTGAGATCGGGTGTTTAGCTAGGTCCCACTAAGGGCAGAAAGATGGGACCCGTGTTCCTAAAATCTAAGAGAATAAAAAACAGAGAAGGGCGATAAGCATTTCGCAAGTGTGGGTGGCTCCAACTGCAAAGCGGAGTTAATTTAGATCCGAAGAAAGTGCTCTCTAGTGCTGAGGTGTGAGATGAGAGGTAATCAGCCCAGAGCTGTGGAATCTCCCAGGTGCAAGTCCTGGGCTGGTGGCCGAGGATGGGTAAAGTTTGCCCCGCCAGGCGGTCCAGCATAGCTCTGTCCTTGCTTGTCAGACCTTCTGCCTCCTTGTCCTGGGAGCTGCAGGATGGGAGGTGGGGTGCTTGACAATGTGGGCCCCTGGGCACTGGCCTGAGTGCTCCCCCTCGGGAAGTGAACTGGCTGTTGGCTCCAGGACTGAAGGTCGAGCAGGGCCAGAGGGCAAGGGCAGCAGACAGATGCGAGGGTCGTGCTCCTCATTTGCGGGAGAGCCATCCCTCTCCCTGTCACATCTCTCCGGGGCCAGCGGGGCCAGCGACAGATGCGCCTCGAGGCAGACAGGGGGCTCCTTCCCATTGGCCAGCATTTTGGCTGCTCCCCATTTCCTGCCAGGCTTCCCTGGAGCATTTCCATTGTTAGCTGGAGGCCTCAGGGGACAGACTTCAGATGGAGAAAGCGGGTGTGTGTTTGGTTTGTGGGCGGGAGTCTCTGAACCAAGAACCTATTTGGCTAATGAAGTCATAATTACTCGGGGCTCACTAATAGGATGAAAGCTGGGGACTCAGTTAAAAGCCCTGATGGACCCTCGAGAGCTGTCTGGAGTCTGCAGAGGGGCTGGAGTAGGAAATGCATGGGGTTGGACGGTGGTGTGGGGCAGAGGGAGGGATGAGGCGCAGGGGTCCTGGCCCGGGCTGGGCTCTGTCTGCCAGCCCCAGTGTTGAACCAGCGCTGCACGTGTATCTTCCTGTCTTGCACTGAGAATGAATTTCTCCTTCCTTTGTCTAACTACCCCCAGTCTAGCACAGCTCCCAGATCTCTGTTTGGAAGGAAGGACTGGGGATGTCCCCAGCAGCCGGAAATCCCCAGCGATTTCTGTTTGACTTTGGAATGAATGTATTTCAAAATTCATGGCCCTCCTCCCACCACCCGAAAGCCCACTGTCCCTTTTCCCTGTGTTCACAGTGTGAGATAGCTTTCTCCAAGCACACACTAGCACAATGAGGAGAGGGGCGATGCGTGTGCTGTGTGTGAGGTCTGGACTCAGCACTGACCTGGGGAAACTATGTAACAAGGGAGTGAACTGGACACGGTGGCATACACTGTAATCCCGGCACTCTGGGAGGCTGAGGCAGGAGGACTGAGATTTTGAGCCTACTTTGGGCAGGTTAGCAAGTTAGTGAGGCCTTGTAGCAATTAAAAAATGGCTGACACCCTGCACTGCTCTGATTCGGGGGAAGGCCTTTCCCCTTTCTGCTTTCCTTTCCACTTTTTTTTGGTACCAGGGATCGAATCCGCTTTCCTTTTCACGGGGGCTGTTGGTGGAGAGTAGTTTGGCTGAGTAACTCCGCGGGGCCTCAGAGCCAGTCCCCTATCCTGGAAACTCCGACTCTTACACTTGAAGACTGGAAATTAGGCTCCTAAATCTCAGTACAAAATAATCCCAGGGAGGGGACTCCATCCAGTTCTATCCAGACCTGGCTGTGTCAGCTTGTGGAAGCGACACCGGCTGTGTGCTGTCGTGTGCTCATTCTCTCTCAGGACACAGGCCTTCTGGGTGGCTGGCTTCGTCCTCGCCTGCCACGTATGCTGTCCACACTGTGTCCCAGCAGCCAGGCTGGAGCTGGAGGAAGCAGGAGGAGGGTCGGAAGGACAGGCAGACTTTTCTGATAAATGAGCGCGGCGGGTTGCTAGGCTTGAAAGACAGACAAGAGCACTTCGGGGACTTCGGGGAAGTTAATTAATGGGGCTGGAGAATGAACCTCACACTCTCAGCACTCATCACCGGGCCTTCCACCCAGCCAGGAACCTGCCAGCTAGCTTCTCAGAAGGCGGGGGAGCCTCCCCCACTCCCGGCCCAACACCAAGAGGACTAGACTCCGAGCTGGTGCAGTAAATACAGCCCGTGGACGGCTGTGGACCCCTGGTCCCCTGGAGCAGCCGGCATGTGTTTACGGGCCACTCTGTGTGTGAGTGGGGTGGTGTACAGCGTGGCTGGTGCCACGGTGCATGGCGTCTTTCGGTCCCTGCAACACAGGGGAGCCAAGTCCCCACAGGACCAGGGCACTTAGGCTGGAGGCCGAGGGGCCCGAGGAGCGAGACACGGGAAAGAAAGGCTCTGGGAGGGGCCAGTCAGTGGGGAGGACGAGGCACAGGACTGAACCGAGGGAGGAGGCCGACCAGAGCCTGGGAAGAACACTTTGTGGGTGGAAGAGGGGAATGGTAAGGGTGTTTCTTCATTTACTTATATTAATTCATGATTACAGAAATACTGTTCACAGAGTTTTTCAGGATCTAAACTGAACTGATTCTATCAGTATTGTCCTCCAGGAAGGAGATACAATGCCAGTCCTGGTGTGGTGTGACAGACGCAGAAACTCAGGCAGGGAGAGGTTGAGTAACTTAGCTTAGTCATGCAGTCAGCACCTGTGCTATCTGCAGAATTCAGCTCTTCAGCAAGGGCTCACAGCAGACCTGGAGAAAGAACAGCCCCTATTGCTTCACTGCCTCCGAGCGCAGACCACGAGCCCCACCCCCACCCCCAGCAGAGGGAGAGGCGAGGAGCAGATCCCGGCTGGAGTGTGTTCCAGGTCTGGCAAGAGCAGCTCCAGCCAGGTGCCTTTGAAGCCCAGATTTAATTCCTCATAGAGATGGTCACTCACCCTCCCAGTGTCGCAATGAGGACTGTTTTAGTTTGTGTTTGTTTGCTTATGGTACTAGGGATAGGACTCCGGGCCTCTGCCCGGAGCTGCATTTCCAGCCCTGTTATTAATTAATTAGTTTACTTATTTATTTATCTTTGAGACAGAGACTCACTAAGCCACCATGTTGTCCAGGTTGGTTTCTAACTTAGGATTCTTCTGCCTCAGCCTCCTGCTGCTGGGATTCCAGGTGTGCGTCACCATGCCTGGCTGAAGGCCTGGGTTTTAGAGTCAGACCTGGCAGCTAGTACTGGCTTTGTCATGTGTCTCGGTGAGTTATCCCGCCACTCAAAGTGAGCCTCCTCCAGCATCGCAGGCTGCACAGCGGCCGGGCGCCAAAGACCGCGGGTGGGGTAGAGGAGGCACTTGCGCAAAGTGCACATCACCGGGCCTCCCGCAGGCAGCGTCAACATTATTAGTTTCCCTTCTCCTCCTAAGTGACTTAATGTGAATGTATTGTGGCCCAGCTACCATCTGGTGCCCTCTTGCCTCCTTGACATCAGCGTTATAAATGGCTCAGCTCCTTGCCAATTTTACAGTCTGAGAAAAGCAAATGCCTCCCTTCAATTTTGCTAATTCCTGTGGGCTCATGCTCTGAACCCTACATTCCCATCAGGTCCTGGTCTCACTCAGCATCTATCTAGACATGAAATTCGACCTCTGCTAGCTTGTATAAAGCACGCATTTGCAAGTGATGGATTCATGATTGGAGTGTGCTGACTTCCAGGTGGCAGCCTGGGACCCACGGCACCTACAGTCTCAGGGGCTACATCAGAATCACCTAGAGGTCCTGTTAAAGCAGGAACCAGAGTTTGATATGGTGGACCTGAATTGGTGCAAGATTCTGCATTTTTGCCAGTTCCTGGTGATTCTGATTGTGCTGGAGCAGGGGACAGACCTGCTGCTGCCACATGCTGCTTTGTCTCTGCTCCTCCATTCCTCCAACTGGAGGCCCTGAGTCTCCTCTTACACAGACTTTCCCCAGGTACCATTTGCAAACTCTGCCTGGATCAATCCTGGACCCTTTGTCTCATAGGATTCTGCCTGGCTCTCTGGTGCAGCCTATACTGCCTGGTCTCGGGTGGAGAAGGTGAGTTAGGACTCTGCCTCTGTGTGTGGACCCAGACCCCATGGAGTCCAGGTCTATACAATGCCACGCTTTGCAGTGAGGTCTAGGCTAATCAGCAGCAAGTTCTGGAGATGGGATGGGACTGGAGCTGGGGGTTGGGCTGCTGGGCCGCAGCTGTGGCTCCAAATTGCTGTGAGGCCCACTGCCTGGTCCACGCTCCAGCGGGGACCAACATCAAACAAATGGGCTCTGATGCATTAAGTGGGGAGGGGCCGAGTGGCATGCCCCCCATAATGTGGCAGAGCGAGGCTGCCTTGATGAGGAGGCTCTAATGAAGTCCCAGGCCTTTGGGGGCAGCTGGGCGAGAGCGGGTACAGCCTCCACTCTAATAAAGATCGGAAGATGACTTGTTCCCTCCCCACTGCGTCTGTTAATCCAACTCCAAGCTGGAGATTAGCATTTCTAATGGGCTGGGAGGCGCTGCCTTCAGGAGACAGGGATGGGGATGACAGATACCCGGTCCCTGAGGCCCTGCAGACCTTGCTTTGTGTGGCCCGGGTTGAATTGAGACAGGCTTTCTGCAAACAAGAGTCTCACTCCATTTCCATTCTGTCCCCATAGTGGATGCTCTTGTCCTAAATACTTTGTTTCCTGAACCCCAAAATGTCACATGCACATTAACTATCCAAATACCCCATATCTACAGAGGATGACAAAAGAACTAGGGTTCACCTCTTTCCAAGGAATGGCCACCTGGTTCACCTCATGGCCATCTATTTTGTCCATAGCACTTGCTCTGTGTAAGGCCTTGGACGGTGGAAGCAGAGGTGAAAAAAACAAAGATTTCTTATACTCAGGATATTTGAAATTAAGAGAAGAAATAGATGGTAGGTGTCATAGGCCAAACCCCATGACCTGTGCTCGGGAGGACCTAAACCAGACCACGAACATGTGAGGGAGGACACAAAGCCTTCTGAGACATGTCACCTGTGCTGATAATTAGAGTGTGTCGTCAGGTGCGTGCACAATGTATTTGCAGCTGCTCAGGAGGCTGGACCTACACCCAGGAGTCGGAGCCCACCTGAGCAACACAGTGAGACCCCTGTCTCAAAACAAAACAAAACAGCCAAAAGAGATGTGACCAGCACACAGGCCACAGCCTGGGAGGGGCCTGGAACTGAAAAGGGAAGAGTCTGAATTCATGAGGGTTGGGAATGTTATGAGCATCTGCTCTAGTCATTAAGACTTGTCCAGGAGGGGCCGGGGAGTTAGCTCAGTGGTTCTGGCGCCTGTCTTGCAAGCGCAAGGGCCCGGGTTTGATTCCCTGGTAACCACATAACAATACTGAGTGTGGAGACCCACACCCAGCAGCAACCAGTACCACATACCACAGTGCCGGGCGTGGTGGCGCACGCCTGTAATCCCAGCACTCGGGAGGCAGAGGCAGGAGGATTGTGATGTGAGTTGGAGGCTGAGCTCAGGGCCAGCCTGAACCACAAAAAAAAGCAAGACCCTGTCTCAAAAAACCTAAAAAAAAAAAAAAAAAAGACTTGTCCAGGAGTGGGGTGTGAGAGGCCAAAGGGGGTCCAAGCAGACCAGGCTCGGAGCACAAGTGTTCAGTGGGCCCATATTTGTTGAGTCTTTTGCCCGTGACGTGAGTCCATCACTTTTTCCTCTCTGTCTCCCGGGACAGACGGAGCTCCTGAGGACTGCAGTGTTCTCCAACTTCTCCTACACGATTAATCGGCCCTCAGTGGGTTGTTCGCACATGTTCTGCCAAATGGAGAATCCGGAGGAGGAGTTTCTGCTTGTCAGGGTGCTGGAGATTGGTCGGGATGGCTGGAGTCCGGGGTGTGGGGTGGGGATTGATGACAAATGAGGCTGGAGAGGGTGGGGTCATGGCCCCGGAAGTTTGACACCACAAACCCTAGAGCTCAGGTTTGATCCTATTGGGGTTAGTGCATTTTAGAAAATTCTCGTGGCTACAGTTTCACGGGGAGCAGTGGTGAAGGAGGCTGGGGCACTGACTAAGGGTGAGGGGGTACTAGCGAACAGGAGGAACAGATTTCAGACGCAGCCTGTGAACTTGAGAGGGGATGAGAAGGATGGAGTGAACAGGGGCTCCGAGGGGCTGTGGGGCGCCCCCGGGTACTCAGCAGTTCAGCAGGACCCAGGCCTGGGAAGAAAGGTCTCACTTGAATCTAATGAAGAGGCAGCATCTGCCGTCCAGGACCCATCTTGAGGAGTTTTGGAGGAAATGTGAACAGAGTTGGAGAGGTGCTTTGTGATGCTGTCCCAGAGTCAGGGCTGCATGTCCGGAGGAGCCCTGGTGTCCCAGCACTGCCTGGGCCCTGCCCTCTCTGCAGTGCCCACACCCTGAGCACAAGGAGGGAGGTGACTGCGTCGGGGTCCCTCTGCAATGGTCCCACCTGTGATACTCGTACGTCACGCTCTGTGAGACGCAGCACGACACCAGGCCACCATGCCAAGAATAGGGACAGAAGCTGAGCTCTGTCCCTCCACACGGCCCATGTCTTTGCCTTTGCTGGTTTTTATCTCAGCTGCTTCGAGTCTAGGGAAAGGGGCTTCGGCGTGTAGTAAGCAGCTGTGTTCAGTCCTTCAACAATACCGAGTGTCTGTTCTGTGCCAGGGACAGTGCTGGGCAGGCGCTAGTGATCTCCCGTCTAAGGGCAAAGGGGCAAAGGGGCCGGGGCCAGGAGACCAGGTGCTGCTGCAGGTCTCTCTCCTTCTCCACCAGCCCCAGGTGGCGCCTTGGAAACTGTGATCACACAGTCACGTGAATCAGGGCTTCTCTCCAAATGTTCCTACACCAGCCGCTCCTACATTGAAAATGCAAATTATGCACATGGGTTGTCCAAAATAAGACCAGCTTCTTGATGGGGGTCAGCATGGAAGAACTCCAGTACCAGAGTGTATGGTCTGGAACATATGAAGAATCCTTTGATCTCCTTCTATCATGAGCCCCTTAACACTCTTTCTACCCAAAGAAAATGCATGAATCACACAGCTAGAGTCCATTTTGAACAACTTTTATTATATGTTTAGTGTTTTCTATACAAAAGAAATCAGTTTTTTTTACAGTGATTCAAAAAAAATTCTGAATAATTTGGCCTTTTCAATGTTCATGCAGTCAGTTTATAAGTCCATGTATTAGACGGTCCTCCATGGCCCTGCTGAAGTCTTTCCCTGCTGAAGGTCACGTGTGACACTCTCAGATAATGCATCTGTCGCCAACAAGTTGGTTAATGCAAGGTCACTCGCAAAAAGGAAGGAACAGGATGTGAGAGGGGTTAACACAAGTTGTACCATGAGAGTTAAATGTTTAACCAACAGAAAAAAAGATCAGGCCAATTTGTGGGTGGGTGAAAACATGGACAAGTACGGAAACACACGGGAAAAACTTCCCCACAGAAAAGAACACACAGGGATGGTGAGGACGGAGCAAGAGGTCCTCTGGGGTCCAGCGCGGCTGGGATGGGACCAGGACAGCAGGTGGCCGTATCACGGACGACTGATGCTCAGCTCAAGAGGAGTGAGAGTTGGCAGAGAGCTGGGGAGCTGGGCAGAGGGACAACACTGACTGAGGACGTTGCATTCGGGAATCGGAAAAAGAGCAGGTCAGGCTCATCCGATCGGCATCGTATTTGAAAAAGGAACACAGTAACGCACAAAATTCTGGATCTCTTCTCCCAGACTTTTGTGTTTATTGCTTCACTGCAGTCTTTGACATCTGTTGAATTCCAACCCAGCAGATGCCAGGGTGGCAGGGTGGCCCCGAGCCCACTGCCCCTCAGCACCCTGTGGCCAAGGGCAGAGTGGACAGGAGACTCCACCCCAACCCCACTTCCGGGGAATCCAGTGTGCTCAGGGCCCAATGTGCGACACAGCGAAAGACACCATTCTGGAGGTACAACCTAGGTTTCACGATCACAAACACAATCAGCTGTCACTCTAGGCTTCTGTCCTTCATTTGGGAGCTGTTGGGGGGATGCTGGAAAAAGGGTAGCGATTCAACCAGGCAGACCAAGGGACAGATCTTAACACCTGTTTCCAAGGAGGCAGCTGGGGCGAGATGAAGCCTCTGGAGCAGGAATCAGAAGGCCGAAGGTCAAGCCCGAGTCCTCCCCTGACTTGCCAGCTCTGCTTCTGGACCTGCCCCTTTGCTCCCTGCATTTTCATCTCCTAGTCTGCACTATGAGTCACTTCAATTAGATCAGCTCTGAGATTCCCTCACAAGCTGAAATCTGAACCTGTCCTGGGCTAGACAGCCCTGTATCTGTTTCATTTCCATCTTTATCATCGTGGAACATCCATTTAATACTAATGGACGGATAAGAGGAGCACTGGCTTTGGGTGTGGCTGAGGACACGGTCGGCAAGTGGCTGGCTTCCCTGGGTGGTTCCCTCTTTCCCTGCAGTCCTCCCTAGAGGCTTCACAGGAAGCCCCTTCTTAGAAGGGGAAGAAAAGAAAGGGCGCTCATCCCTGGGGTGTGTAGAGAGGGGACGACCACAAGCCTGTTCCGCCACCCACTGGGGGTCCTTGTCTAGTTTAAGGGAAGGAGCTGCCCTGGAGTTTGGCTCTGCCCAACTGGTCTGTGCCTCCTGGGACATGGAGTCTCCTCCTGCTACTGCAAGCTCTTTGCTTCACTAGTTCGAGCCCTACTCTTGTTTTTCAAGTCAGGGACCTTTTAAATGCTGCTCCTAGGCCATCAGCAAAGCTCATGCAGAGTCCTTGCCATCATTAGAATAAAATCACCCTGTGCGCCGAACTGGGTGAGCTGTGGGCTCATCTGGTACAGGCTAGTTGTACTGGTGCCACCCCAAGGTGCCATGGTAGACAGGAAGCTCTGGGAACCTGGCATCCTGGGAAGCTGCTGTTCTCTGAGCCCACAGAAAGCTGGAGAAACTTCATGTTTTTGCAAAGCGGCCTCAAAAAGGCAGAGACAAAAGTCGTTTTGATCACCCAGCAGCTGGAGATGTTCTAAGACTCAGCCAGGCTCAGGACACAATGCCAGGAGGAACCACAGTGGGCTACAGCCTGTGCCACACCCGGGGAGCATGTCCTGCTCCTTGAGTCCACTCCTCCTCTCTAGGTTCTGCCACAAGAATCCCCCCATCAGGGCCCAATCCCAGTGGCCTCCTCTTCCCCAGCTGTGCATCACACCCACACACAGCCGCCTGTGTCGCGTCTCTGGAGCCCACAAATGGACTCATCCTTTGCAAGATGCTTTCCCAGTCCAGTCTGGACTGTTCCTGCCGCAAGCCCAGCTCTGCATCTGGCTGGCGGCCTGGTGCACACACATGCGCATGTGTGGGTGCATACCATTGCAGGGAGCTGGTCTCTTAGCTGGAAATCTGCACACCCACATGGGTCACTCCCCATCCGTTCCCAAGCTGATGACCGGGGCACACTCCCTGGCCCTACGAGGCTGACACACCTTGCTGGGGAACAAGGTGGGGCCTGCAGGACTCATGGTTCTGTGCTCACGTTCCCAGACCTCAGGACTTTCCAGGTAGAGGGTGGACCAGATGTCTCCAACCTCTTAGGCAGAGGAAGTGGGCCAGGGAGGGGGATGGCTTGGATCTTGTTTTAGCTTAAAGTCAGCCATCTCCACAAAAGCAAGGCAGGGAAGGATGAGTCCTGTTCACCACAACTCAGGCAAAGTGGGGGACAGCTGGCTCTGCCCTGGCTTCCCTGTTCCTCCCGGGGGCCCGTGCATCTGAACTGGAAAGTATACACAGCAGGGGCCGCATGGGCACCAGAGCACACAGATTCAGCAGCTCACCCTGAAGGACAGAGCAAGGAGGCTGAAGGAGCAGGACTGTCCCTCATGCCATCCAGCAAGTCCTGACTTCCTGGTCCTGCCCAGAATCACTGAGCATCTGGACCAGGTTCTCCCCAGATGCCTCTTCCTTCCAGCTTGGACTCATCCAGTAGCTGAAACAAGAGGGTAGAATGTCCCCAACTGAATGGCCACTGTCTCAAGATTCAGTGTCAGTAATGCCAGCCCTGCATGGGCAGGGACCACACTGGACCTTGCTGACCAAGGTGTTCTGGGAACAGGCCTCAGCCCAGACTGGGTGTTCACTGAGTATTTGATGGATGGACAGATGAGCACACAGGCAGCTGTGATGCAGAGGGCTGAGCACACAGGGGGAGGGGAGCCAGCATCACTGCCAGGGGACCTTGGCCTTCTCCCTTCTCCACGCACACAGGCCTGAGAACCAACGCTATTGGCCACTCCTGGCATTGTTACTGGTAACGTTCTGGGGTGTTTGCTTGAGTGACCCAGATGGTAGCAAGTACTGGGCAATACTTCTGTCCTGCTGAGCTGAGAAAGACTCAGAGACCACCTCCTCGCCTCCCCAGTCCTGCAATCCCACACTTCAGAATTGATGTCTCTGAGTCTGCCATCTTTGCTTGGGGAAATATGGGTTCTTCAACCCCAGATCTGCTCCTGCCTGGAGGGCTGTGATTGTGTGGTAATGGGGGCAGCTGTCAGCATGCACAAAACAACACCCTAAGACGGTGGTACAGTTCATGGCAGGACTCTGGAATGGGGTGCAAAGACTACTCAACTCGCCCCCAAACCCCTAAGACAGAGAGCCCTTTCCAGTTATCAGTCTGTGTGGCAGACTTTCCAGAGAAGGGCACAGATATGAGGACATTTAACACCCCTTCCTGCCTGAGAGCCGCCCTCGGTGCCACGGGCTCACTAGTGTGAATGATACAGTGCGGAATGGGTGCCTGAGAAACTGGCCACTTGTTCAGGTCCAGAGCACTTTGTGGAAACTCAGCTCATGGGCACGCTTCCCCGAAACTCCTTCAGGGACAGTGGGCCTTGGCTGGAGGAATGCCCACCTGGTCCGGGTCCCCGCAGGTGTTGGAAGAGAGCTGGGGGAGGGGCCCTGAGCTCCCTTCCCAACCCCTCTCTTTACCCTGTCCCCTTTAATCATGAAAGTGCTGTCCCTTAGGCTCCCAGGCATCACACCTGGCTGCAGCTTGGAGGAAGGGACCACCACACACCCTCAGGTTCAAGCAACATCACTGGCTCAGCTTTGGCCTAAGGTTTCTTACCTGCAGACAGGGTGTGTGTCTATGGGCTTGACCTTCAACCCAAGGATTATTAAGTGATGCAAGCATTGCTAATACCTCTGCGGCTTAAACATGTGGCAAAGGCTGCTTTAATAAAGTCTCTGAAGGACACAGCCCTGGTCCTGCCCAGGCTCCTTGGCCCCAGCTGGAGGCTCAAATCAGTGGCAGCTGATCCAGACCTGGGGATGAGCCCAAGCCTGCCGGAAGTGGCTCTAGCCGCAGGAGCAGCTGCAGGGCATGCTCGGGCTCCAGCTCCCTCTCATCGCTGAGGCTGGTTCCTTTGGTTTCAAAAATGGATTAGGTGGGAAGATGAAGGCAGCACCTTCGGTCTGAGCACTGCAGGTCTGCAAGTGTCTTCATCTGGGCACCGGGCGAGGCATGTGTGGTGTGGCTGCTTCCATTCTTGCTGGGACACTTGCATAGGTCGCCCTGATCCCGAGACAGCAGACAGGGACGGGCTGGGGCCCTGCGACCTCCAGGGACAGATCAGAGCTGCATAAGGCATACGAAGAGCATCGAGTCCTCCCTGGGCAGGGGCGTCACAGCGCTGTTAGTGCAGGGTCACCTCCAGATCCTCCGACAGGTAGAAACTCTAAAAATGGACAAGTGGGCAGTGGTTCCCATCTACACACGAGTCAAGCACAAGTCTCAACGTCACACAGAAATGACAGAGGGGGAAACTGCTAGAGATGGAGGAGGGGCAGGGCTTCACACCCCAAACACTCCAGCAAGGCTTGGGCACACGGGGCTCTACCTCCTTGAGGGTGGCAGCGCAGACCCCAGCCGGGTGGGTAATGCCCCTGCTCAACACGAGGTGTGGTCCCCTGTCCAGCATCCTCGGTCTCACCAACGTCCGAACCCAGCCCTTCGCTTCTCTCCAGAGGGACCAGGCTGCTGGCTTCCTTCTGCTTGTGGTCCAGTCACTGCACCCAAAGTCCTGCCTGTCTTTCGCCACCTTCGCCTTCAGATTCGGTGCCAACCATCCTTGGACACTCAGAGTCAGGAGCAGGGTGAGGAATAAGAGGTAAACTCGCCAACTGAACCAGAGAG
>PVIR01001131.1:6163-136507 GCA_004026965.1 Petromus typicus | reverse complement strand
ATCGGAGTGGCCAGTCTCAAGCTCTACTCACTGAGGGGCGTGTGTGCAACTCTCTCCTTATCATCCTACCATTAGCTACCTGACTGTGGTGCAGGCGCACTTCACTTAGCCAAACTTCAGCATCATCAGCATCACCTGTGCACTACCAAAGGATCTGTAAAATGGTATCAATCAAAGAGCATATGACTGCTATGACGAAAATGCAGCACTCTAATAAACAACATAGATGAGGATAATAAAGATGTAATAAATAAATGAAGAGATTCCATTTTGTTGTTGTTGTTGTTTTGAGACAAAGTCTCACTTTGTAGTTCAGGCTGGTCTTGAACTCAGCTTCAAACTCACAGCAATCCTCCTGCCTCTGACTCCCATGTGCTGGGATAACAGGCACTGTGGTATGTGGTACTGATTGCTGATGGGGCATGAGTCAACCACACCTGGCACTGTTGTATGTGATTACTGGGGATCAAACTTAGGACTTTGCACTCACCAGGCAGGCGCCAGAACCACTGAGCTAAATCTATGACCTTCTATGCTCTTGAATGAGATTATTTATAATCTAAAGATGTTTATTAACTCCTAATTAATATTTAAATTAAAGCAACTGAATCACAATCTTAAATTTCCATGAAACATAATAAACATACTGAAATATATATATATGGCAAAATATCTCAATCAAGATATTAGTTGTCTTTTAAAGGGATAGAACTTTCCCTGTAAAATAGTATTAAAACAGAATGTTTGTCTAAATGCCCCAAGGCATTCACATAAAGACAAATAAAGAGACCAAGCAAAATGTCCAAGATCTATGATATTACAGAAGTATTGCATGGAATAAAATACTACTACAAATCAATGAGGAAAAATGATTAGTTAATTATTTTGGCAAAAACTGACCTAATGAAGAAAAATAACTGAATTCTAAACAATACCAAATAGAAGAAACATAGACTATCTCGATGATACTGAGATATACTATTTCCTAAATAAATTTGTAACTGTAAATCGTAAAGCACTAACTCTGAATTTTGTGGCAACAAAATTTGGTGTTTCAGTGCACTCAACAACAATACTGACATTTTTAAATTAAAGGACAGCTCTTTTACAAAATTATTAGGATAATTGTTTTAATCTGCTCACGTTTAGTTTCACAAATAGATCACTCCCAATTTCTGAAAAAAATACTTTTCAGTGTTTAAAACTACAAGAAATTAATATCTAGAAGGTAGGACTTCAAATTAAGATCATGAAGAGAGCACCTCTATTAGAAAAATGGGTAACTAATATAACCAGTTAATTCCTAAAGAGGAAATTCAAACCGTGAGAAGCACATCAAGAGACACTTAAACTCATCAATCATCAGAAAAATGCAAATTAGAGCAACATGGAGACTTCACTCTTTGCCAACTAGACTGGCATGACTTAGCTAATTAGACAATGGTGAGTGTGGGGGCAGGGAATGTAGGTATAGTGAGATCCTCATGCATTGCTGATAAGAATGGAGAGCAAGGCTGTCTCCAAGAGAAACCTACTCAACTATATGTAGACACCTCATGGCTGGCAAGTCTGTTCCTGGATTACATATCGAGGCAAGATTACCACACAGGTAATAAGGGTCTGTATTCAAGATTTGCACAGTGCAGATTATTTGCAGCCTGGGTACACACAAGTTCCTGGACTTGTGCAGATATGAACACCATCAAGGCTGGAAAGAGGGGCCTGAAGCGGGTCCCTATCACTGGCAGTGACTAAGCACAGTCTTATTGAATTATTTGGGCAAAAATTGACCTAATGAAGAAAAATAATTGAATCATAAATGTCTTCCAACATGAGATGCAACAGACAGGTTTGTAGGCATACCAACATGGACAGATTTTAAGGCATAATTAGTCATGTAAAAAGTCAGAAACATAATGAAATATATAATCTAATACCTTCCAAAATGAAAACTATTAGCTCACACAGCAAAAATGTATTTCATGAGAAAATATATGTGTGTATGTAATATATACATTTTTTAAATAGGTGGTAATCTTATGGAGAGAGAACACTGAAGGCCGGGGATATGGAGTTAAAAAAAAATAATAGGGAGCTCCCTTTCAGAGTCATGATAAAATTGTTCTTTAGCTAAGGCCCATAAGAACTTCAACCCTTCCCTCTTGAAAGAAGGAAAGAAAGAGGAAAAGTATTTTTAGAAATTGATATGGGAATTTGTTTTCCTTATTGGTTAGTCAAATAGACTAAGATTTGGTTAAAAAAAATTGTTTTCTTTTGAGACAGTTTCACTATGAATCCAGGCTGTCCTTGAACTCATGGCAATCCTCCTGCCTCAGCTTCCTGAGTGCTGGGCTACAGGTGTATGCTGCCACACCCAGCTGAGCAAACTTTTCCTACAAAGGGCCAGATAGTAAATAATTTATGTTTTGCAAGCCAGACTCAGCTTTGTTATCATAGCAGCAGCAATCTGCACAGAATGAGCGTATCTGTGCTTCAACTAAACTTTATTTACTGAGCAGGTGGTAGGCCAGATTTAGCCCACCGGCTATCATGGGCTGATTTAAACCACAAAATTCATGTCAAGAAGTGTATTTAAAAACACACTGGGCTGGAGACTGTGTTCACAGATCTATAACTATGGTCATACACTCTGAAAAATGCAAATGGACTCGGGGACCAACGCAACAGAAAAACAAACCAAAGCACTGTTACTCAAATGCGTGGGGTTAGTAACTCAGACTCTGGCACGAAGAGGAGAGATGGTTAGAAGTGTCTGGGTGGGGCCATTCTTATTTAAACTCTAGTAGTATTTTAAATTACCTCTTCTTGGAGCTACCAAATTCTTCAGAGAGAGGCAGGGGCTGGTCAGAGTTCTGGGTTATATTAATAGAATTTTATATAAGCCAGAGATGATAGAAACTAAGATTCCATATTATAGTCTTATAATCCTATAAATATCTTTTTCTTCTTCTGGGAAATGTGCCTGACCAAAACATATGAAGCAATGTGAAAGGCTAGGAAAAGGGAATAGAGGTTTAAATGTCAGCAGAATAAAAAAGGTTCCCTTCTTTAAAAAAAAAAAAAAATCATCTGCACAGCTCTTCGCACCACCACACGGAAACTTCTGCAGTTTCAAGTTCATGCAGAAAATCCTTCTGCAGAATATTTGCCCAATCACTGTAAGGTAGGAACCATAAGGGATTAAGGTTTGTTTGGTGTATCCTCCCCACACCTATCTTCCCTAAACTGATTACTGCTGCCCAGAAACTTACCCCACCAGCCTGCGACACTGATTCCAAAACCAACAGCCCCCTCTCCACCTCCACTGTACCCTACAATGCTGCAGAAATATCTCAATTCCAACATAAATCTAGCTCAGTGAGTAAAACGCAGAAGTTTTCCACACAATCTTTTTATTCCTCCGGATAGTCCCAGTGGACCGTGATTGCCTTTCCCTTTTTTTTTTTTTTTTTTTTTTTCACCAGATCCTTACATTGTGCAGTGTAAGGAGCTGGAAACAAAAAGTCCCCGCCTCAAGTCACCATCCACCTCAGCCAGTGAGAGCCAGGGAAGAAATAGCTGGGTGGCAGTGATTTAGGTGGGCGCGGTGGGCATGCCTGGAACCTCACCACTCTCAGCAGGGGGCTGGCAAGTTTGAGCCTACCTGGGTACTTCAGTGACTTATTAAGATTCCATGCCAAAAATTTAGTTCACAAGGAGAGAGGGAAGGGGGATGTAGCTCAGTGTGAAAACCCAGTGTTTGACCCCAGGTACCCTCCTGCTCCCCTGCCACACACAGAGGACAGGATCGACTGTGGGCCACCATTGTCTGGGGAAGAGTCGGAGCTTCTGGAAGAAAAAATAAAATCAAAGGAGATGTCCTACGGGGAAAAATGGCAAAGTGACTTTATTTTAACAACAACAAGTTTATATTTAGATGAAGGAATTTTTTAAAGTTTAAGGTCTTTTTTACCAGCTGCTTACTAATTTGTATTTCTATCCACTTTTTTTGGTAGAAATTTCTCCACCACAATAATAGATAGTGTAATCATATTCTTTGCCATTCAAACATTTTTTAAGGACTTTAACTTTTTTTTTTTTTTTTTTTTTTTTTTAGGTTTTTGGAGACAGGGTCTCGCTTTTGTGGTTCAGGCTGGCCCTGAGCTCAGCCTCAAACTCACATCACAATCCTCCTGCCTCTGCCTCCCGAGTGCTGGGATTACAGGTGTGAGCCACCACGCCCGGCACTGTGGTATGTGGTACTGGTTGCTGCTGGGCGTGAGTCTCCACACCCACTATTGTTATGTGGTTACCGGGGAATCGAACCCGGGCCCTTGCGCTTGCGAGACAGGCGCCGGAACCACTGAGCTAACTCCCCGGCCCGGACTTTAACTTTCTTAAGCTATCATTACATCAAGATTTACGGCTTCTAGGCTCTGGGTTCACACTGATTCTACTCCTATATGAAGCATACAGGGATCTTAATATAAAACAAATCTCTGTGTTGAACATCATCTTATCATCTACCATATTATTTTCCCTAACTCTCTGATGTAGCTGTAATATATAATGGAGCCTATATTCAAATCTAGCCAGGATGGAATTGGACGAAAGCACTACAAACCCAAGGTTTTCCTCTTGCTACTGGTCTTAAACCTTGCCTTGGTGCCCCGGGTTCATTCCTTATCATGTGGCTCTGTATGGCATGAGTGGATGTGTGACAGAGTGAGGAACGTTAGTACCCGTTGCCTTGGCTGCCGCCCTGTGTCCACTCCACAACTGTCTGTCTAAGCAACAGATGGGAAATTACAGGAGAAGGCTATTAGTCACTTTTCTTGTCACCAAGACAAAAAGCCTGACATGCCCACAACTGAAAAGATGAGATGTTTCCTATGACTCACCTTGACAGTCCATGCGCTGCTGCCTTCGAGGCTAGGTGCCCTGGTGGGAAAGGACTGGGAGGAGGAAAGCTACTCATGTCATGACGGCCAGGAATGGCAAGAGAAGGGAGGAGCGGGGAGGGAGACACTCCCTTCAGGTCGCCCCAATAACTGGCATCCCATGTCCTGGCCCTGCTTTGTAACAGCGAGTCAGCTGTCACACCCCCAAGGTTCAATCCTTTTCGAAAGCCCCACCTGTTGGTGAGTGAGGCTCTTGGAGACATCTAGATATGAACCAGATCAGAAGCCAAGAGGCCAAAGCACTGGAGGCCTGGAACAGAGGTCATCATGGTAAGTGTGGGCAGCAGTGAAGCAGCGCCAGTCCTTCTCCCCTGGGGGCACAATGGAGAGGTATGTCCCCATTCCTCTGCTCAGTTACAGCAGTGACTGACTAGTTATGGGCCATGTGTCACTTCTAGGCCAGAGTAATAAGTTTCCAGTGAGACTTTCCAAACTGTTTCTTTTTCCTCTGGCACAGTGCCAGGCACCATTCAAATGAGGGCAAAGATGTTCTCAGTAAGGAGGATGGCTCCCTTACCAGCTAGTGAGGAGCAGGTAACTTGAACAGGAGATTTAACTAGCTTTTGTGACCACCACATGACCTAACACTTCACTGTTACTTTTCAAAAGCTAGTGCAGTGGTTTTCTCCATCACTCCAACTTAAGGCTATCATCCTCCAAGCCAAATGTAGAAGCTCAAAGAGTATTTTGGGAGATTTAAGATGTCAAAAAAAATCACAGAATTCTTTCTCTTTTCCTGTAAAATATCCACTTTGGAAACAGATATGATTTGTGTGTGTGTGTGTGTGTGTGTGTGTGTGTGTGTGTGTGTGTGTTTGTATGTGTGTGTGTGTGTGTGTGTGTGTGTGTCTGTGTGTGTGTGAAATGAAAAAAGAAAAAGAATGAGAGGAATTGGGAAGACAGAGAAAAGAATCAAAGAATAATTCCATCGGCTTAACATGCTCTGTTTATCATACCAAGAATGCAAGAGATTCCTGGGAAACAAAAGAAAAATTTTGAAAGTTAAGCTAATTCCACTCATGCACCAGTCATCACAAGTGCAAAAGCAATGTCCAGGTCATGGGAAATGTAGTACCAACTTTCCCTTCAAAAACACCCCCTCAATTTCTATACATGACTCATTGGGATCCTCTCCTTACTACACATATCCTCTGGCAGAGCAGGATGGTAAGTAACAACTGAATCTGAGATCATTATCAGTTTGGTAATCTCTATCCCCTCCTTCCAACATGCTTGAGGATAAAGAAATGCAAAAGACAGGCAGAGAGAAATGATTCTTCACTTTCCTGATTGTAAATTCCTCTAGCCACACTCAGTTCCAGAAACAGAACTACAAATTAAATAAGGAGAGATTATAATCCCAGGACTTGAGAGGCTGAGGCAGGAGAATCGCTGAGTTCAAAGCCAGCCTGGGCTCCATAGTGAACTCAAGGAAGCCTGACTTACACAGCCAGACCTTGTCTCAAAAAAAATTTAAATAATAACATTGGACTTTAAATAACTGAAGTGACCCAAAAATTATGTGAAAATACTCATGATACCATTATAAAAGAGGAAAGTTGTTTTGACTGAATGTGGGTGAAGGTAGGGATCCGAGAAAGAAAAACTGTTTCATGCTTCTACAGCACTCAGTTTAGAATGTTCACAAAAATAGTTACATATCTAACTAAAAATAATGATTAATTTTTCTGAAGTACTCTGAAATCCATGCACCCCATTGAATGCTGTCATTCAAAGTAATCTCTAGAGTTACGCTCCTCATTTCCGTCGCTCAAAACATTTCTGGAATTGTGTTCAGACTCAGTTTATGAGCCACAAAGTGAACTATCTCTTTAGAGCCACAGCTCAGGCTTCCTTGGATTACTACTTTATTTGTGCTCCTTCTCCCTTTTGACTTCATTCAGCCTAACTCCATACTCCTCCCTCCCACTCTATCAAATAAGGCAAGTGAATTTCATGCTTGCTTTGAAGAGTCTTATGTACACACTGAGGGAAGGAAAGGCTGGGAAGATGAAGACAGGAAGCATGGAAGAACAGCTTTTGAGGTGCTGTCCACTAAATCACAATAAATGGTCAGCAAGAGCCCTGCCGGAAGGGCACCTCACATGTGAGCCCCAGAAGTTGGCTCCTTCTGCATTTAAATAGCATTTGGGGTTATAAAACAATTGCACTAAATTTTAAAAGGTCTGTCACACATAGAATATTCTCTGATCATGACGAAATTGTATTGCAAGTAATGGAGAGGTATATGAAAATATCCCTAGACACTAAGTACCAAATAAGAATTCTAAATAGTTCATGCATCAAAGAACGCATGAAAAGAAAAATTCGTACTTTTGAATTGAGTGAAAATGAAAACACACATAACAAATTTGCAAGATGCTGCTAAGTCAGAACTAAAAGGATATTATTAGCACTGAACACCTATTGTAGAAAAAAGTCTTAAATTGGTGTCTTGATTTCAAACTTAATCCCAAATAAGCAGAAGAAAAGAAAATAATAAAGATCAAAACAAGAATCACAAAATGAAAAAAGACAATAGATAAAAGCCTTTGAAAAGACCAATAAAACTTATAAACCAATATTGATCAGAAACATAGAGACAACACTAATTACAACAGTAGGAATGAGATGATATCATTAATTTTTATTAGTACATGTTTGCAGCACATAATGGTTACATTCATCATGGGAAGTATGTGCATGTACATAACACATTTTAATTCCTTTTATTCTTTCCTCTCCCCTTTTCCTCCCCACCCTCCATCTCTTGGACTCTTCCCTGTTTGTAGAAGATCTAAAGAAATATTATGAACAACTTTATGTTTATAAGTTGGAAAACAGATGAAATAGACAAATCTCTTAAGACAAGTTTTCAATCTCACTTAATCACAAATATAAAAGCTGAATACCTTTTTGTGCTTAAAATCTCCTCTATAAAGAAAATGCCAGGAATAAATAGTTCCACTAGCAAATTCTAAAGGAAAAAAATGTTTTTAAATAATAAAAATGAGAAAGAAAAGAACCAGTTTAAATAAATTCTTCACACAAAGGAATAAATACTCGACTCAGACTAAGAGGCCAGGATGACCTCTGTATCTAAAACAAAAACAGTACCACAGATCCACAGATCTCATTAACATAGATTTTAAGTTTCTAAACAAAATTGTAGTAAATCAAAAACATCTATAAAGGATAATACAGTGTGACCAAGCAGAATTTGTTTCTATAATTCAGTACTGGTTTAACATTCTTTTTAATTATGAGAGAAAAACCATGTGTCCATCAACATTAGGGAAAATGAAGAAGGGAAAACAAATCAGGAATGAAACATGATTTTTACCTCAGTGTATGAGAGATGCCACAGAAAATTCCCAAAGAAGAAAAGAGTTGCCACCCACTGGGCTTAATATTCAGGAAGGTGAATTTTTACTTTTTCATAATAGCTTCAGTGGGAAAGGGGAGATAAATGTCAGAACTCCCAGTGCCGGGGAGTGAAAGGCGGTAAATACCCACCATGAGTGAGAGATTCTGTTTGTTTCTACCCAGCCCATAATCTCAACCACACTGCTTGACCAGAGCAGAGAAATATTTCACACCACTTCCTTTCTGAATATAAACTACAGCAGATAAAATATCCTGAGGTCTCAGCTAATATAAATTCAGTGGGTCCTCCATAAACCCCAACTGTACACAAAGTGCTTACTCTGAACTATGCTAAGGAATTTCTAAGCCCCCAATTGTCTTTTGTGACATCGGAATTAAAGGAAAAGAAAATGGATGCTTTAAACCTAATTGACAAATTTAGAAACAAATAAATCACTGGGAGTAGATGGCACCCACCCAAGGGTCTGAAGGAACTCAAGGATGAAATTGTGAAGCTGTTGGCCAATTGTAACCTTGCAGTTACAAATGGCCCATGCCACCAGAATGGCAGATTGCCAGAATGACTTCCCTCCATGACAAGGACTGCAGAAACCTGAGCTGCACAGACAAATAGGATGAATCTCCAATCCCTGGACACTGCTGAAAGCCACAATGACGTGGGAGCCTTCCACAAAGGTATGAAGTCTGCTCTTTAGTTAGAGTGTGCCCCTCCCTGCGTGGTACGGGAAAGTTCAGGGCAAGGAATAATAGCCTGAAGTTGCCAAAAGCACTCTGTTCTGCTGCTACTGAGGTTGTAAGTATTCTATGCCTTATTCTCATCTGTAAAATAGGAATACAGTGGACCCTTCAGTTATGACCAGCCTGACATTGGGACAAATTGAATTATGGCCAGAATTTCAGTTTTAGCTTATAAACAATGTCTTGGGCCATGACCCTCATGCCAGCAGCTTGCACTTCCAAATAGTCTCACAAACAGATCTAACTAATCCTTAAAGAGTTCTAGAAGGAACATTACAACACCCTTTTCTATGTGGGGTCAATTGAGAATTGTCTCTCTAGGGACACTGAGATCTGCCTGTGTACAGGAGGGAGACTTTAAAGGCTGTGGAGAGGAGACTGAGCCTTCAGTTAATCAACTTGAGTTACAACCAGCTCTCATAAATGAGTAGGTTTCATAACTCAAGGGTCCCTTTATTCTTGAGGACTTGTAGCTCAAGTTGATTGTATATCAAGACTATTTTCCTATAAGAAATAACGGGAATATCCATAATGCATTCCAAACCTCCTGAAGTACCATTTATCTAATAACAAAAAGGGTGTATAAAATGCATAATTTACCAGAAACACCAATAATTTTCCTAGTGTATTCTCCAAAAAAATATAAAATGTGCCTACATAACCAGAAACAACAACTTCATACTTTATTCATCTTTGAATTTGACACCTTTGGCTAACAAGAAGAGTGTATGAAATGAAAGGTAGTTACTGACTGGAAGAAGAGTCCTCTCTATACAGAACATGGGGAAGCTGGTTCTCTGTGTCCTTCTGTCCTTGGGAGAGTCTGTAGCCCACTAGGACCTGCTTCTGCCTCAGTAGGTCTCAATCCGCATCGTGGGTTGTAAATTAAAACAAAAATTCTAGACATAACCTAAGTTGTTCATGTAATAGGCCACTCATAACTTGAGGCTCCACTGATTGTAATATTTACTCTTTTTGCTTCATAAAATTATTAAGGGGCTGAGAGGAGGTGATCTAGTCAGAATTTGCAAGGGAAAATATTTAATACAGAACACATAATTTATTAGATTATTTTATAGTGTTCACCCAAAGAGTCAAATGCAGAAGAATGCAAGAGATCTGCCCTCATGCTACAACCTGAAGAATACAACAGAGGTCCTGGATCCCATGGCAATGTCCTGCATAAGTCCTGCCACAGGCTGAAAGCCCACAGCAATGTCCTTTCTGTGTCCATTCCAGCTGGAGGCCTAGAGCCCACGGCAATGTCTCATGCAAAGCGGTGTCAAGGATCTCCCCCATGAAGACATAAAAGCCAGTGGTGGGGGCTAGAAAGTCTGCATCACCAGGCCAAGGAATCTCTGCTGGAGCCAAGAAGAAAGCAGAGCTCTTCTGATGAGGACAGTAGCCATTCCCACTGACATTGAGGACTCAAGATCCTCTGATGACAAGAACACTGAGTTCTCATATGAGGAAACCCATCCTCAACAATCTTCTCCAGGAAAATCAACTATCATCTTCGCCTCCTGTTCTCCTTTCATGCGACTAGCACCAATCCTTAGGTGGGCTTTCCACTCCAGAACTACACTGACTTAGCTCAGTTGGGTGTCTCATGCAAGTTGACCATTCATTAGTCCAATAAGGGAGATAATAGAGACTATTGTGCTTTTTGTTAAAAAAAAATAATTAAGGCTAAGCAAATCTATGGTTTTTGTGTATAAGGAAGAATAATAATGATCATAACAGTAATAACCATTATCTTCTTTTAAATACATGTAGGAAAGAAGCCAAATCTCCAATAGTCATCTTCCATTGCAGTCTCACCAGCTGCTTCCTTTTGTTTCTCCCCCTTATACTTTCTGTACTTTTAGCCACCCTCCCCCTTGGACCACCATTTTCAACTGCTCCTTTGACATCTATGTATAATTTTACCTGAACCCTCGATCCTGACCTCTTCATCTTGGCTCCCAACATTCCATGGATTACAACTAGGTACTGTCCCTGTTTCTGCTAATGATACCACAACTTCACCCATGACCCAGGCTCAGTTGTCCACACTCCTGTGCATTCACACACATACATTCATAAAGTTTCAAGCTCTTCACATCTCTCCACTACAGGGACCCTGGAATCTCTTCCTTCATTTCATTCTTTTCTGTCACTAACCTAATTCGGTTTCTGTTATCTCCATCTTTTTCTGAACATTGAGAGTTTCCTATGTGCCAGCTATCTCAGAAGACACTGAGGACACTGGCAAGACAAGAGTGTTACCCCAAAGTTTCTCAGAATCAGGGGCTGTTGATGACTTTCTCTAAAAGCAAGGCCACATTACGTGACAAGTGTAGTGAATGAGGTAGTAAGTGAGGACTGACAGAAAAGGGTATCAACAATGATAAAGTTCTACTAGAAACACACATCTAGTCAGGACAGGCTTCCTGTTACATGGTATTCCTAAGATAAATCTTCAGAATGAAGGCTGCACCTCCTGCTATGTGTAACAGAGAGGATAATGGAGGGAGGGTCCAGGCAGAATTACAGGAAATGTTCAGGTAATTTCTCTAAATTCTTACTTTTCTCCATTCTTCCTCTCTTTCATCATGTCATCTCGAGAGTTCTATCACAGCCAAGGTAATGAAGGGGTTTTATCTCACAGTAATGCTTTCCATGCAACTTGATAAAAAATAATATTCAATAATACAACGTTCAGCTTTACCGCTGGTGACCCTGAGAGTATCACTTATTTGGAAAGGGTACAGTTTATCTGATTTCTTTATGGCTGAGGTCCTGTGAGAACTTTCAAAGGTAGGAAAGCTGGAATGAGACTGCAAATGGCCAGGTGTGACAGTGTACAGGCATGTGGAGTGTCCAAGTGTCTACATGTAAGGCTCAGCTCATAAGGATTCTTTGAGAATTAAACAAGCTACTAAAGTTGGTTAACAGTGCACCTGTAACCAGAGAGTAGTTAAAAATCTCAGCGTTGGGACAGAGGTGATGGTCGGGGTGACAGTCCATCAAAGAAGACAGTATCAGTGTCCTATGCTAAACCTGCAGACAGCAGCCTGCCTAAAAGTCTGACTGAGCTTTCATTGCTGAGCTTATCTTACCCCAAAGAAATAAAGTATTAGTTTGTTCTAGAATCTTCTAAAGTAATTTCCTCATTGTTTATATTTGAATATTTTCTACCAAATTAGTTTTAAAATTCTTCTACATTATAGTACTATCTAATATCCATATAACCTCATTATATGGAATGGCAGATATAACTTGAATGTTTCAAAATCTATTTAAGAGACTACAAAACTTCCACTGCTATAAAATATATATTTATAATGTTGGCATATTACAGACATACTTTTAAAACATCAGTTTAATTGTTCCAAGTCAAGTTTGACTCCACTTTTGTCTGGTATATTTTTGCACAAAATTTAATTTGGGGCTAAACAGTCCAATATAAACAGAACAAAAAAGGCACCATGTAGCAATTTCATATTTTCAGCACATTGTGTCTGGCCATACATTTTTAATATCATAAAATTGGCTTGTTCTGTAATATTTTGACTGGAGATTAATGCATACCACTGCCACATTCTTTAAACAGATGTGCAGTAAATTTGATAAAAAAAAAAAAACCTCTTCCTCCTGAAACTAGGACACTTGCTCATTTAAATAATACAGAACAACAACAGTCACTATGGATATTTTAAAACACAGGATGTTCTACAGGCTAAAAGGCCTCAAAACCTGCAGTCACAGTTTTATTCCCAATTCATTGTGAATCTTCAAAACTTCTGATAGACTATATATTCCCACAATAGACTCCCTTACTCATATCATTTCGTGTATGTGTTGTGGCTACTCAAAACATCCTTAAGGGGGAAGGTAGACATTTTTATCAGAAATTACAGCCCCCTAGGTAGAGTTTATTGTGACTCTGTGTTTAGGGTTATAAACCATTCTTTAAGATATGCCAAAAAATAGAGTCTAGGCTTTGAAACTAGACCTCTTGTGTTCCATCCCCAATTTTGGAACTTACTCCCTAGGAGACTGTTTTCTATTTAAGGAAAATGGAAATCATAAAAGCTATTTTATATGGAATTCACAAGTTTATTGAAATTTTCCCTAATGCCCAGAATACTGCACAGTAAACAATAGGTTCTCTAAATATTCCACTTATGTGTTTTATTTTTGTTATAAATATTATCTTGTTAATGCTATCCTTGTTCTAAATAAGCTCCAGGAAATAGAGTGAAGGAATCTCTCTAAATCCACACCATTTACTAGAGAAAAAAAGGCAGAGCCTATTTCCTAATAGCAAGGAATATATATGCAAAACAATAATTACATCAACTCGTTCCCCAAATCCACCACCTTCTTCATGAAGTATTTGTGGTTTGAGTGGTCACATGCCTCACACCACCCACCCAGCAGACTAGGAAAAATGAACAGAATTCTGTGTCCCAGCTCCACAGATGTTGGCCTCTTCCTCATTCAGTGGAAGAGTTAATTGTCACCTCTGTTGCCCTGTCTGAGGAGACACCTGGAGCATGCCCCAAGCAATGTCATCTGCATGTCAAGTACTCAGGACCTTCAGGAAGATGATACAGTGGTAAGCAACAAAAAGATTTGAAATCAAGACAGTGGAAAATAACTTGCCCAAGAAAAGAAAGAGGGAAGTGGATCCCCAGAACCTAGGAAGGATCTGAAGAGAAAATTGGAGCCCAGAGAGAAAGGGAAGGACAAATCTTAATGCAGAAAAGAGAGGGGGAAATCTTCACTTTCTCCCTGGCCTCCATACTCCTGGCATGAGAGAAGAGGACCACATCTACAGAGAGACAGTGAGATCAGATGACTCCAGAGGCTTCCAGAGAAAAGCACACCAGTAGAATAGAACAATGATGCTGGCCACTACAACAGCCAATGAGTGACCCCAATCAACTGTCATATTCCCTGCAGAGGGTGCATGGCCAGACCTCATTTTAGGGAGGGGCCAACTGAACCTAGGACTCAGAGCAGCCATGAGTTGGCTTCATCTCAAGGTTCCCAGAGTTGAAATCCCACAGTGACTGGGTGAGGAATAACTGCTGGAGATGTCCAGGGACAGGGAGCTGGGATCAGGCTGGCAAGACATACCCAGAGTGTTGTAGGCTGAGAAGGCCAAAACATACTATATCAGGGTTATAAACAAAACTGTAGTTCAACATCAAAGAACTGGGTCCTAGGCCAAATGGACAGCCATCTCTCATCCCTAACAAATTGAAGAGGCAGAATCCTGGGACAGAGTCCAAAGCCAAAATCCAGCTATGCCTAGAAAACATTTCTGGAAAGTAGTTGTTTCCTACAGAGGTCTTGATATTCGTAATAGAGTTACATACCATAAGTAATAAACAAGCATCAATGCAGAAAACAAATTTTAAAAATAGAAAATTGAAAAACATGGAAACAAGACACAACCTCAAACTTCTTCATATGACAAATGTCTATTCATTTTAGATACCTATTTTTTGACTGGTCTTTAAATCTGAAGAAGCCTTGTTTATTTGTTTTTTTTTTTTTTTTTAGTTCTTTATATGTTCTAGGTGTTAGTCTTTTGAGGAGGATATGGGATACTTTCTGTGTATTGTCTCTTCATTTTTCTTGGTGGTTTATTTTGCTATGTTAATTCTCTGTAATCTCTGGGTCCCAGAAAGAGCTGATCATGCTGATTCTTTGTCGTATTTCCTGGGTGATAGGGGTTTTGTTCAGAAAATCGTCAGCTATAACCGTCTTCTAAAGTTTTATTTATTCCACCTACCAGAGATGAAGTGATTCTGTTTTAATATTTAGATCTTTGATCTATTTGGATTTCAGTTTTATACATAGTGAAAGGTATAAGTGTAGGTTCAATTTTCAATTTTCCTAGCACTTTTTGTTAAAGAGGCTTTTCCCAGTGAAGGTGTTTGGCTCCTTTGTCAAAAATAAGGTAGCTGAGTGTGCTTCAAGCTGTTTTGTTCCACTCCTGCTTGGGTCAGGCTTTTTTGTTTGTTCACTTGTTTGTTTTGCCAGAACCTTGCTGTTTTCATCACGGTAGCTTTGTAGTATAACTTCAAATCAGGGATTGTGATGCTCCCTGCCTTGCATTTATTTTTTTAATTTATTTATTGATTTATTTTTTATCTTTATTGGTACATTACATATATGCAGCATGATTGCACTCCATAATGGGGATTTGTACCAGTATAAGACACAACTTAATTCTCATTTTTTCCCATAGCCCTACCTACCCTACCACCCCCCCATATACATAAAATTTGTTTCCTTACTTTTTTGTTACAATATCATCATTTTTCCCCCTTCTTCCTATTTTACATTGAGCATTTTCTATTTCACAATATATAACATACAGTTCTAGGACTCATTTACATCTTTATTTTCTCATACCAGAGAAAAGATGTGATATGTACCTATCTGTGCCCCATTTATTTCACTTATGAGGATATCCTCAAGGTATGTCCATTTAAGTAGAAATGATTCAAACTTTTCATTTTTTATGGCAGAGTAATATTCCATTCTGTAGAAGAACCACAGCTTTTTTATCCAGTCTCCAGTGGATGGACACTTGGGTTGTTTCCAAGATGTAGCAATCACAAATTGGGCTGCTATAAACATGGGTGCACATATGTCACTGTGATATGAGTCTTTTAATTCTTTTGTGTATACACCTAGCAGGGCAATGGCTGGGTCAAATGGGACCTCTAATCCTAGCTTTTTGAGGAATCTCCAAACTGATCTCCACAGGAGTTGTACGAGTCTACAGTCCCACCAATAGTGGAGAAGGGTTCCTTCTTCTCCGCAGCCTTGCCAACATTTGCCATTGGCTGATTCTGAAATGGCAGCCATTCTATGTGGAGTGAGATGAAATCTCAATATTATTTTCATCTGCATCTTTCGCATTCGAGATGATGTTGAGCATTTCTTCATATGCTTCTTAGCTGCTCTTACTTCTTCCTCTGAAAAATATCTGCTCATTTCAGATGCCCATTTTTTAATTAGGTCATTAAATTTGGGTGGGCTGATTTTTTTTTTTTGAGCTCTTTATATATTCTAGATAATAGCCCTTTGTCTTAGGAACAGCTGGTAAATATTTTTTTCCCACATTGTTGGTTGCCTCTTTGCACTGTTGGTGGTTTCCTTTGCTGTGCAAAGGAAAGAAGCTTTTTAAAAAAATGAGGTCCCATTTGTTGATTTCCTCAGCCAATTCCTGTGCTATAGAAGTTTTGTTCATGAAGTCTTTCCCTAAGCCAATGTCTTTGAGAGTTTTACCTAACCTGTTTTGCAGAAGGTTTAGAGTGTCTGTTTTAATATTTAGGTCTCTTATCCACTTTGATTTGCCTTGTATTTATTATCCAGGATTGCTTTTGCTATTCTGGGTCTCTTCTGGTTCCATATGAATTTTGAGATTGTTTTCTCTTGTTCTGAGAGGCACATTATTGACATTTTGATTGAGATTGGATTAAATCTGTGTAACAGTTTTAGCAATAAAGTAATTTTTACTATATAGGTTCTGCTTGTCCAGGAATAGGGGATATCTTTCCATTTTCTAATATCTTCTTTGGTCTTTTCTCCAAGTACTATAGTTGTCAATGTGTACACCTTTCACTTCCTTTGTTAGGTTGATTCCTAAGAATTTCATTTTTCTTGATGTTATTGTGAAAGGTGTATTTTCCCTATTTCTATCTAAGTGAATTTTTTATTTGTACACAGGTACTCTACTGATATCTGAGTGTTGACTGTATAATGTGCTATGTTACCAAATTTGGTTAAATCTAGGAGTCGTTTGGTGTCTTCTATGTATAGTGTTATGTCACTGTAAAATAATGATAATTTAACATCATCCTTCCCTATTCTTCTTTTATTTCTTTCTTTTGTCTAATTGCTTTTGCTAATGTTTAAAGAACTGCATTAAACAGGAGTGGTGGTGCTGGGTATCTCTATCTTGTTCCCGATTTTTGACAGAACACTTTTGATTTTTTACCACTGATGATGTTAGCAGTTGGTTTGTCATAGATTGAGATAAAGACCTATTCTAATTTTCTGTAGGCTTTTTATCATGAATCAATGCTACACTTTTTCAAATGATTTTTTTTGGTGTCTATTGAGATGATCATATAGTCTTTTTCCCTGGTTGTGTTAATATGATGTATTAACATTTAGATGTGTGTCCATTGAACTATCCCTGCATCTCAGATATGAATGCTACTTAGTCCTGTGTATAATCTTCTTGATGGTTTGCTCCATTATGCTTGCCAGTATCTTATTGAGGATTTTTTAAAATAAGCAAGAAAAAATGGAAATGAATCTTGTAAATGAGGAGGAAAAGAAAAGTTAAAAGGAAGACAGAGGAATGAGAAAAAAGAATTAAGATATGTTCTGTAAAGGTACAAATTCCCTGTAATGAATGCAATTCATGCATATGACAAATAGGTGCTAATAAAGAAAATAAAGTTTTAAAAAGAAACTTTTTTTGGAAGTTGTATATATAAATAGGGTTTGCACATCATTTGACAACCTCCCAATTCCAGAAACCATACATTCTAAAACACCCGAAATGATTCATACATTCCACGTGATGTTTTTATTCAAACCTCTGTCTTTATTAAACCAGGATTAATCCCAAACCTTCTCACCAACTGAAATTTTTGCTAAATTATTTTCACCAGCATTCAAAGAGACTGATTTGAGCTTTTCCTGCACTGATAAAGATGCTAATGAACATCAAAGTCAAGGGTCAAAACAAAATACCAAAGCAAAATTCATGGAATTTAGACTATCTGCTAAAGATATATATCTTTGAGCACAAACAATACTTTAACTTTGTACATTACTTGGTCTTTCAAACTTTACTTTTAGCATCACTGTCAATCCAGTTCACCCTTTTTTTTTTTTTTTTTTTGAGACAGGGTCTCACTTTGTGGTTCAGGTTGGCCCTGAGCTCAGCCTCAAACTCACATCACAGCAATCTCCTGCCTCTACCTCCCGAGTGCTGGGATTACAGGTGTGAGCCACCATGCCCGGCACTATGGTATGTGGTACTGCTTGCTGCTGGGTGTGAGTCTCCATGCCCAGTATTGTGTGTGGTTACTGAGGATCGAACTTGGGCCCTTGCACTTGCAAGACAGGCGCTGGAACCACTGAGCTAACTCCGTGGCCACAGTTCACCCTTCTTGCCTCATCTTTCCCTGAAGCAACTGCCCCCTTTTGCTTTCCCATTTATTGCTGAACTGACAATAGGGTAATCTTTATTCATCATTTTCACTTGTGTCCTCCCTGCCCTCTGAAACCAACACCAATCTCCTTGATGAGTATGAGGCTACGAGTGTCAAAGTCAAAGTCACTAATCGCTCCCACACCTAATTTTATTGGCTTTCTTTTCCTTTAGAATTTCTTAGATTATATTCAGACTATGTTAGAAGTGCAAATAATTCAGTGATTATGGATGAGAATACATATATATTCATTAGCTTTGTCTTTTCCTGAAACTGCAGGCTTTTCTATCATCTTCCTCCTCCATATCTCCACAGGTGTATCTAAACCTTTAAAACTGGTTGATTTCCACAGCTGTCCTTTCCCCAAACCCTTTTTCCTTTACAAATTATTTTTTAATTTAATCTTTATTGGTACATTATGAATACACATCATCATCATATTCAACATTGAGAGTTTGTACCAAAATATGACATGATTCTCATTTTGTCCCTTTCCCCCTACCCTGCAATCCCCACCCCCTAAATAATCTTTTTTTCCTTTTTTCTTTATCATTACCACATTCATTCCCCCCCCCATTATTTACCCCTACACTCTCTTCTCTGTTAAATATTTTCTATTTCACAATATCAACTATACATACTAGAACTCATTTACAATTTCATTTTCTCATACCAGAGGAAAAATATGATATTTACACATCTGTGACCTGTTTATTTTGCTTATGAGGACATCCTCAAAGTACATCCATTTGAGTATGAATGACTCAATCTTATTTTTAAATGCAGATAATACTCTATAAAAGAACCACATCTCCTCTACCCAGTCTCCAGTTGATGGACATTTGGGTTGTTTCCAAGATTTAGCAATCACAGACTGAGCTGCTATAAACATGGGTGCACAAACATCACTGTGAAATGAATCCTTTAATTCCTTTATGTATATACCTAGCAGAGCAATGGCTGGGTCAAATGGAACCTCCAATCCTAGCTTTTTGGGGAATCTGCATACTGATGTCCACAGAGGTTGTACGAGTCTACCTTCCCACCAACAGTGGAGAAGGGTTCCCTTTTCTCTGCAGCCTTTCCAAATTCTTTTCACTCATTATACTAAATCACTCAGTCAGTCTCCCTGGGGAGGGAGAGGGTTTCTTTTATCCTGTAGACCACTTCAAATGTTTAGAATTTATGCCACAATCCCATGATCTCTACCATCAAAATATACTTCAAAATAAACCACTGTTCCTCATCTCCCTCTCTACTCTCACCCAAACTCTTAGTAGCTTTCCAAGTGGTCCTCTTATGTTCACTCTGTTCCCACTAAACTTCTAGAAAAGTGAAACATGTAGATCCGCTCATGGCTGCTCTCTACTCAAAACTGTCCAGGAGTTTCCTTTCTCATTTGCAATATGGTTCACAGTCCTCCTCAGAGCCTTGGAAACTCTAATGATCTCCCAGCCCAACTCCTCACCTGCCTAATCCTCAACCACCGCCCTTTTCCTTGCATCTCTTTTCCTCCCTTTACCCCTCACACATTATCGTCTTTGTTGTGCCTCCACATACTTAGTTTGATGGCCCAGGTCCTTTTCCAAGGCTATGCTTTTTCCTCCTCAGTTTGTTTAGCTTGGTTTTTCATATCATTCACATTTCTGTGGAAACATCTCCTTCCTGACCATTTCACCCAGTATCTTTCCTCACTAGTCCTATTCCTTCACCCAGGTCACTCTGTGATAGCCTAGATTCCTTTGAAATTCTGGTTGCTCTGACTTATACTTTAGATATTGGGAGGAACCAAGGTCAAAACAGTATTTCTCAGTTTTTTTAATTTGGCACTTACAATATGATTTTTTTTTAAAGTTTTTGAGACAGGGTCTCACTTTGTAGTTCAGGTTAGTCTGGAACTCAGTCTCAAAATCACAGCAATCCTCCTGCCTCTGCCTCCTGGGTGCTAGGATTACAGTCATGAGGCACTACACACAGCACTGTGATATTTGGTACTGATTGCTGGTGGGTATGAGTCTCCATGCCCAGCATTGTTGTATGTGGTTACCAGAGATCGAACCCCAAGCCCTTGAGCTTGCAAGGCAGGCACCGGAACTCCTGAGCTAAATCCTAGCCCTGAATGTTTCTTCTGATAGGAAAAGAGAAATAAATGACAGGAGTTTGCAGACATGTGATCAAAGATTCAGGTACTAAAGGCTACGTTTTTATTCTACTTTTATCCACCACTGTTATCCAGTCCAAGAATACACAGAATACTGGTGTAGATAAAAATTCCCCAATTCATTAGCTGAAATCTACTTCAGACCTTCATGGAGTCACCAGGTGACCTGACGACACAGAACCGTATGCACCAGCCATCAGCATAAACTCACTTAACCGTAATGCACAACTCTCAGTGCTAAAGCGAGACTCAAAATAGGCTAACTGTGAGGTAAGTGATGTACTGTTATATCCGGCAGGTGATATAGTTTATCAAGGGCAAATAACAGGGATGTACTATAGACATTCTTAAGGGGATTAGCAAATAACAACATTTAACATATTTGACCAATTAATGCACTAGGCTCAGCACTAAATGATTTACAAACATTATTCTAGTTAACTTTAAAAATAACTCCTAGAATTAGACATAAAAATAACTCTTAGAATTACTGCAATTCTCATTTGACAGCTGAAAAATTGAGATGCAAAGACATAGTTGAAAGTAAAGTACTTGATCTTATTTCATTGAAAAATCCCAATTCTTTTCCCTGTGCTGAGCTCTGAAAGCTACGTTAAAGTTTATCCACTGAGGGTGAGCTCTGACCCCTCAGGAACAGTCACTGGTAAAGCACGGAAGGCTAATGAGCTAGAATTTACCTCTTCAGAAACATTTATTGAATATCAACATTACACAAGAAGCTTATAAACTTCCATCCTAAACAAATAAAAATGTAATAAAGACAGACAGGCCACTATCCTTACAGAGATCACATCCGAATCAAGGAACAGAGAGTATCAGCACAGGGCTTCTATGAAGCCATGTTGTCAGAGTTAAAATCCTAGGTCTGTCCCCACTCTATTCTTCAACTACCTAAGACCCCATCCAAAGACACTGAGTCCTCTTTAGAAAAGAATTAGTGTGTTTTCAGTTGTATGCAGATTGACTGTTTAATTTAGGTGGAAGTATGACTTTGTTATTATCTTTATCTTGAGATTAAATATGATATAAGGAGATATACACAAGTTCCAATTTGACAAAATAAGGAATGGCTAATTTTATATCACCTTGGTAAGATGATTTGGGATGAGAATAACATGGAAATCAGTAAAACTTGCAGGAGTATATTATTCTCTATAATGTGGATAGGCTTATCCAGTCAGCTAAGCCTGAATAGAACAAAAAGAACACCACTGTTATAGCTCATATCCAGATGTCCTCCTCCAAAACTTCATACACTCCTAAAAGAGACTTTGAGGAGTAACTGGATCGTGGGTGTGTGATACTGGATTAATCAGCACAGTTCTGAGGGTGGCTGAATGGATTTACTGAAGACAGAAGACCAATCCTTTGTGTGAGTGGCACCAACTAATAAGTTTGTAGCCTGGATGGAATTAAAAGGAAAAGTGAAAGGAAGGGTACTGCTTCCGGCCTACCACTCTGTGAACTGTTTCCTCTCTACTTGCTGCCCTGCCTTGGAGCCAGCTAAATGTGGACTAAAACCTCTGAAAACTGTGTGCTAAAATAAGCCTTTCCTCCTTTAACTTGGCAGTGCTCCAGAAACTGGAGATTAACCAAAACATCAACCTTCCAGGCCAAGAATGCTCCAGCAGACTGGCCCTGGGATCCTCAGGACCATCAGCTGTACTGTGTTATGAAGGTTCCAACCCACAGTGCAAATGTTGTATACACGAGCTCCATAACTACATGAGCAAATTTCTCATATTTCATCTCCTTTTACATATACTGCTACACATGGAGAGTGCTGAGGTTTATGAGCCAGTAAGTGTCACAGTACACTTTCCAAGGATGACTCTGACCCCTGTGAGAAAGGCAATAATGGAGGCAAAAAAGACTAGGCAAAGAGTCATGTTGGAACTGGTGAGGAGACGTGATGGTGATTTTCACTGGAATGGTAAAAGCAGAAGTGATGGGAAATGACCAAATCTGGGACATTATATTTTGAAGATGTTGCTTCATTTGCTGATGGGTTAATGATTATCATTGTAGAAATAAACTGTGACATATGTGGTGAGAGCCATAATTAAGAAATGCACAAGGTCATGTAGACATTTTAAGGAAAGGAACTTCCCAGATCACACCATATATTATTTCATAAAATAAACCTTCAACATTCAAAAGACCAAAATTATATCCTATGTCTTATATAATCACAATGGAATAAAACAAGAAGTCAAAATCAAGAAAAAAAATTTTTAATTACACAAACACAAAGAGGCTGAACATTTTTTTGAATGAACAGTGGAACACTGAAGAAATGGGAATAGAAATTTTAAAATTTCTCAAAAAAAAAATGGAAACAGCATATAAAACTTGTAGAAATCAGCAAAGTAGCACAAAGAAAATTTATAACTGAGTATCTACATGAAAGAAAAGAGATTTCAAGTAAACAACTAATAGTATTATCTCAAGGTCTTAGAAAAGCAAAATATGACAACAGCAAAAACATAAAAAACTCTCAAAATTAGTAGAAGAAAACAACAAAGATTAAAGCAGAAATAAAGGAAAAAGACAATAAAAATTTCAAAGATTGATGTCAAATAATGTCAAATAAGTAGCCAAATAATGAATTCACTTTTGAAATATAAGTGAAGAATCTTTAACTAGACTAACCAAGAAAAAGAGATAAGTCAAATAAATAAAACTAGAAGTATAAAAGAATACATTACAACCAAAACTACAGAATTACATGGAATAATTAAGGATTACTATGATAAACTATCAACTAACAAATTGGGAAACCTAGAAGAAACAGACAAATTTCTGTCCACATGTGACCTGCCAAAATTTAACCAACAATACATAAAAAATCATGAGGAGACCCATAAAAACTAGTGAGACTGCATCAGTAATAAAAAGTCTCCCAACAAAGAAAACCCAGTACCAATGCCTTTGCTCTTTCATTTTACAAAATAAAAATTTTTAAAACACCAACTCTTTTCTATCCCATAGAACTGAAGGGAAAGAACCCTTTCCAAAGTCATTCTATGAGGGCAGCATTACCCTCATGAAAACTTGAGAAGTAAACAACAACATAACCAGAGACCAATATTCTTGGATAAATATAGCTGCAAAAAATCCTTAACACAATTCTAGCAAATGCAGTTCATTAGCATATTGAAAATGTAATTCACCAGGATACAGTTGGTTTTATCCTAGGGATACAAGGAGTGTAGTGCGTCAACATTAACAGAACAAAAGAAAAGCATCATATGATCTCAATGCATATTTAGCAGGCATTTGACAAAATTCAATGTCCCTTCATTATAAAACCTCTGAACAAATCAGGTATAGAAGGATTGTATCTTGACATAATGAAGACTATATATTTGTGACAAACCTTTGGCCAACATCATGCTAAAAGGGGAAAAGCTTAAAGCATTTCCTCTGAGATCAGAAACACAATAAAGATGTCCACCCTCACCATCGTACTTGAATATAGTACTGAAAGTTTCAGACAGAGTAAGTAGTCAAAAAATAGAAAGAAAAGACATAATAATAGGAAGAGAGGAAGTCAGATAGCAATCTATACATAGACCAACCTAAGATACTATCAAAGACTATTACAACTGATAAATTCAGTAAAGCAGCAGATTATAAAATCAATATACAAAATTTAATCTTTCTATTCACCAATAATGAACTTGCTGGCAGACAAATCATGAAAGCAATACCATTCACAATAACTACAAAACAAATTAAGTATCTAGGAATAAACAACAAAGGAAGCAAAAGTCCTCTACAATGAAAATTACAAAATAATCACGAAAAAAATTGAAGAAGACAAACAAAAACCAGAAAGACCTCCTATCTTCACAGGTTGGAAGAATCAATATTGTTAAAATGGTCTGTGTTGCCCAAAACTACTCACAGAGTCAATGAAATCCCCATTAAAATACCAATGATATTCTGCACATAACTGGAGAAAACAATTATATAATTCATTCAAAGGCACAGAACACTACAAATAACCAAAGCAATCTTGAGCAAAAAAGAATAAAGTGATAAGTGTCACCTACTCAATTTCAAGCTATAATCACAGGGGCGTGTCAACCAAAACAGGAAGATATTGGCATTAAAATAGAAACATTTATCAATAGAACAGAGTAGATACCCATAAAATTAACCCCAGTATCTGCCTCTTGACAAATGTGCCAAAAGCATACATTAAAGAAAAGTCTCTTCCACAAATGGTGCTAAAAAGTAACTGGATATCCACCTCCAGAAGATTGAGACTTGACCCCTATTCCCACCCTATAAAAAATTCAATTTAAACGGGACTACAAATCTAAATATAAGACCTAAAACCCTGAACAATAACAAGAAAGCACAAGGTGAACAGCTCAAGACATGGTAAAGTTAATAGTTTCCTAGCACAGGAAACAAAAGCAAAAATTAACAAATTAGATTATAATCCAGTTAAGAAGCTTCTTCCAAGCAAAGGAAACTATCAGCAGAGCAATGAGACAATATATTGAGTGAGATAAAATATTTGCCAACTGTTCATCTGAGAATTCATATCCAAAATACACAAAGAATTCAAAACAGTTGACAATGAGAAAAATAATCCAGTTTAAGAAGGGGCAAATGATCTGAACAAACATCTCTCAAACAAGAAATACAAATGACCAACAAATATGTGAAAAAAATGTTCCATATTACCGGTCATCTAGGAAATAAAAATCAAAGCTCCAGTGAGAAACCATCTCAGCCCAATTAGAATATCTATGGCCAAACCCAAACAAACAAAGCAAAGGCAATGCTGGCCAGGATGTGCAGAAAAAAGAACTCTTATACATTATTAGCAAGAATGTAAATTAGTACACCATTACGGTGGATATCTTGGAGGTTCCTTTAAAACTTAAAACTAAAAATTAACAAGTGACCCAGTTATCTTGGGTAGCTATCCAAAATAAAAGAAATCAGAAATACAAAGTGATACCTGTATCCCCATCTTTGGGGCATATTCCCCACCTTTGCAGCATTATTCAGAGCAACAACATGGAATCAGCCTAGATACCCATCAACAAATGAACTGATAAAGAAAATGTGGCACATATCTACAATGGAATATTATTCAGCCAAAAAGAAGGAAATCCTATCATTTGCAGCAAAATACATGAAAGTAAAGAACATTATGTTAAGTAGAGCAAGCCAGAAACAGAAAGTTGAGAGCTGTATGTTCTCTGTCATATATGAATTTTATAAAATGTGTTTTCAAAGTACAATAGCAATTACTAAAGATTGGCAAGGATTTTATACTATTAGAACATTCTATACACATGTATGAAAATACAGAGCTGAACCACTTTAATATGCATAATTAGTTTGTGTTAATTAAAATGTCATCATCTGGAGAGAGAGATTAAGGATAAATCAGGTCCTTCGGGAATAGGAAGTTCAAATAATTTTGGTTTTTGTTTCTTTTTCTTTTTCTTTTCTTCCTTTTTTTTTTTTTTCTTTAGGTAGGGTCTCACTGTGTAGTTTAGACTGGCCTCAAACTCATGCCAATCTGCCTTTCTTAGCACTGAGGGTGTTAGGGCTATAGGCAGGCAGCACCATGCTTGTGTGAGCAGGAGAGAACATGGTCAGAGATGCACAGAGCATGTGGAAGACCAGAGAGAAATGCCCAGAGAAGGAGTGTGGAGACAGAGGCAGGGTACATGGAAGAGCTCCGTTCCTTTCTCCTCAGATGAGAGTGTGTGAGACGATTCATCAATGGAGTAACAGAATTCCAGGTACCCAGGCTAAGGAGAGAGCCACAAAAGCCAGTTCCTATCTCAACCGGAAGTGGCCAGTGACTGTGAGCAGCTCACTTTTCCTCAGTCCAGGAAGCAAAAACAGTACTTTCAGAGTGAATTGCATGGGTGTGGATTTATACTCATCATCTAGTCCAAAGAAAAGTTATTTAAATCTGAGATAAGAAAAGCCATTAGACCATTCATTCCAACAGCTTCATTTTATCCTCTTTGCACTAAGCTCATTTTTTTTAACAGTGTGGCAGTGATCTATGTCTATTAACCATCTCTGGCCACTGAGAAGCTGTATGGATTTGATTCACCATTACTTTTGGAAGTATATGTTCCTGTTTGACCTTTTCTTCTTCTTCTTGATATTTAAAATATCTATAGTGGTGTTGAATCCTGGAGCTGATGACGTATGATCTGCGGACATTGGGAGGAAGGAGACCTCGGTGATCAATCACTAATGTTCCTTGTGATTTCTTGGAAATGGACTAAGCATGAGTCTTTCCTGGCTTGGCTAGATGAGGCTAGAGAGGTTCCAAAGCCAGTGCATAAAAAATGATCCATTACACTACAAAATAATATAAGGTTTTCTCTTCCTATGAGAATACCCGAGTACAGATGAATTTGCCAAAAATTACCCATCATAAGTCATTTTTAAGCCAAGATTAGAAAATAATTTCAAATTTTACACCACATAAATACATACAGAAAAAAATACATTTTCTGGGCACATAGAAACATTTTACAGCATAGCATATGCTTAGTATGTTTGATAGGATCTGTGTTAAGACCGTAAAGGCAAGAAACCCTAAGACCTACAAAATTCTCAGAAGATCCCTGGCTTTCTTCCAGGGTCTGTCTTGATCATTTTCTGAATCTTATTGACACAGCATCTTTCACCATGACAATAAAATCTATCTTCAATTTTTTTGAATGATTCAAAATATGCTCTGGTAATAAATAATCATTACTTGGAACTGTGCTTGACTACCCTCTGGCTCGTGGAATGTTCTGGCATTCTCAATAAGCACAAAATCCTTTGCATAATAACACTTTTCTTCAGGGTGGGGTTTACTTGAAAATGAAGTAACAATCAGTATCTAGTAGAGCACTCAGCATATTGGTAGTACTTTATTAACATTTACTTAATAATCTAAAGTTCCTTCTAAGAGGCCCCAAGAATTTAGAGATGCCCACATCTAAAGCAGTGTATGACAGCAGTGCCTTCAGCATTGTTGTTCTCCTTCCTATTTCTTACATAATTGTCTCCTCCACTTAACTATGAACTTCAGAAGAACAGGACCATGTTTCATTCATGACTATATATCCTGAACTTAGAACAGTGTATTGTACATGTCTAGTGGGTGTTCACTGTATAAATGAGATAATAGAAGATAGATAGATAGATAGATCTAAAAGATCAAAGCAGTATTGTATACTATAGGTCAGCTCATACTAATTCCAATTCTAAAAATAATTTTAGCTCCCTATTTTTAATGGATACTGTGTACAACTGAATGCTATATATTTTTCAGTACTCTCAGTCAGGAAAGTAATAGTGAGACAGTGACACTGACATGCAGAGAGCTTGTCAAGTGCCCAAGGTCATACACCTAAGATAGTAATGATGGCATCTGGACCTAGGAATATTGACTTCCTACACACAGAAAAAGATTCTTCAACTATAGTCTGTTCCTCTGTCCTATATTACAGAGGCTTAAAACTACACTCACATAAAGTAGATCAGAATTCCCGCCCAGAGCTAAGACACACAGAACAACATACCAAACCAAACTTGCTGAATGCCTTCCTAGGCCTGAATGATAGCTATTCCTTTTGGAAGGAGGCAACTACCCACTAACTCTGCCATGAATACAGAAGGGGATAAAAACCAAGCCAGAACCAAGAGTCACTGCCTGTTTTTACCCAGGAAGCCTTATTGAGAGCCAGACAGTCTAAGAGAAGGCACCGGCTGAAGAGCCAGGAACCTGGGATTCCACCAAGGGCCACATTGCTTTGGTCGTCTCCAGACTTTCCCAGATCATTCTCAATGCCTCTTACTGTGCTAACGTCCTCTCCACCCCACGGTCCAAGCTCATTTCCCCTTTTTTTGCACCATAAGGCACATGCCTTTCTTCTCCAGCTTGTGATCACTTCCTGACTTGCCGCAGAAAATAGATTACCTAGGGAACTGCAGCCTTAACCAGGGTAACTGCAGAATGGGCTGTTATTCTTCCCACCTTTCAAAAGCCCAGCTAAGCACCCCCATCAGTTAATAGCACCGAGGTTAGGTTCCTTCTTAGGTTAATTATACATTGTGTAGAAAGCATTTCCTTTCATCAGTTCTAAATTTGCTCCCTTTTAATTTTGTCAAGTGTTGCCTCTTTCCCTGATCAGGGGAAAGGGCAAGAAGGAGCCTGCAATTGGCATGCCGCTCCCCATTCATTACCCTTGCCTCCCCTCGCAGCGCGCTCACCCTTTCCTTTGCTCCTTTCAGAACTAAACATCTCATCTCTCTTGATGCAGGCATCACCCCTCCCCCACACCCATCTGCGCTGCCCTCCGAGGGACCTTTCCTATCTCCGCTGTGTCCCAGCCAAGATTAGGGGAGCTGCACAGTGAGTGGAGTGGTCAAGGTGAACAGAGAGCACAGATTTGCCAGGAGAAATTTCTAGACTTTACATTCATGGCTCAGCTCATTCTCTATACAGATTCCTGTGTTTTTTAAAATCTTTGATCTTTTCTTACTTCTTTTAAGAAGTAAAATCTGAGAGTACACACAAGATTACAAAAGGATTCTTCTTCCTCAAAACTATGCTGGTAAATTTAAGACTCAAATACAACAGTTTAAATTTTCCTCTCAAGTGACCGGGAAATAGCTATTTCTTTGCTGATCTATGGTGTCATCCTAGGCCTGCTAAGTGATAGGGGCTACTCCTTCCTGAAAAAAAGGGAAGAAAGTTTCTTTGTCTAGGTGAAACTGCAACACAGAGTATCCGAGGTGCCCAAGCTCAGTAGGCATCTGTCTCCTATCCCTGTGTCCTATGTGGAAGTGGCATTCATGCCACACAAGAACCCCTCCATCTGGGATACCATACTCAACAATGTTCATGGCTTACTTCAAGCCTCACATTACCCATGTGATCACTTAACAAATGTCTTGAGCCTTTCATATAAGCAGACACTGAAGGCGACACTGAAAAGACAAAGATGAACAAGGTATACAGAATCCCAAGAGCTAACTGCACTGAGAACTTGTCAGGTGTTCTGTTAACCACAGCGGGTGCTACCTCGTGTCAGTCTCTATGAGGAAAACTGTGTCAGCCTCACACATGCTGTTCACGTGAGGAAACTAAGGTTCAGAAAGCTTCCAAGTTTTATCCTGGGTCCCACAGCCAGTAAATTATAGAATTGGGAGAAAGAGCCAGACATTGTAAGCTCAGAGTGAAATTCCAGTCACTCCCATCCTGGTCTTCCTGACCTGGGTCTCAGTCTAGTGACCAGGGAGTACACTAAAGCCTCTTGCAGAACAGAGGCGGAAGCTTTCTTCTTGCTAAGTGATAGGGGCTACTCTTTCTAGCTCCCATCTTTCAACTACATCTCAGCCCCTCAGTGGCTCTTTGGCTATGTCTAAACCCTACATGAACATCAGAATCCCAGGCGCAACCACTAAAAGGTTTTTAGATTTCATGAGTGATTCTGACATATTTGACATTCAAGACTAAAGATCCACAAAGCCCACTTGAGCCTGACCCACAAATCAGGTGCCAGAATCCAGCAGGAAGATGCCTGAAGGAGGACGTTCACTGGCCTGTCCTCTGGAAGAAGCTTCCTCTGGGTGGGCGGAAGCATACGAGACAGGAAGGGACAGGGATGGTGTGTGCACCTGTGAGTTCCTGAGAATGCCAGGAACAGTTGGCTCTCTGTACCAGGCTCTGCCTGTGTCAAGCTCTTTGCATGCACTATCTCCTTGGGACCCCCAGCTGCCCCCAGCTGCCTAGTAGGTACCATGACCTTCTCCAATAGAGGAGCCTGAGACAGAAGTGATATTCTTGCCCAGCATTTCTCACTCAGATAGGATTCAAACATGAGCAGCTTGATCCCAGCATAGGGAACATCCTAGTGACACTAAAAAAAAGAGAGAAAAAAGAGAGACTTGTTCTCACAGGGGAAGTCAGTGGCCTGCTGCCCCAGCTCCTCCACACAGATCTGAAATACAGCTTTTGTCATTCTGTGCCTGACCACATGACTGGAATTCAGGAGGTGGGCGAGTGGGCCCTGCCCTTCCCCAGTGGCACTGCCTGCCTAATGCCTTGGCTGTTTATTACCAACTCCTCCTGATCTAATGGGAGTTGAAATTTCCATTAATTAACAATATAAATAAATAAATGGGTAGGAAAGAAAGCGAGATGGTGGCATGGTGCCCAGAAGGCTCTGCTAAAAGCAGCCAGTTCACGCTTCATTAGCATCTGTGCTCCCTCCCAAACCTGCTAGCACAGCCTTTCTTTCAAACAGAGACACTCCGGCAGCTCCAGTTCAGAGAGGTGCTTTGGTTTCAGCCTCAGGGTCTTTGGGCATTTTGGACAGGTCTGTCTCTAGTGGGCCAACTCGCCACACACATGGTACCTCTTCAGCTCACTTGCCTTCCTTCCCACCACGCCTTCAAGCAGGAAGAATCACTAATTTCCACAGATCCAGTGCCCTCAACCTGAGCCCTCATGCTCTCATAGTGTCATGTTGTGAGACAGTGACTCAGCCATTTGTGAATATCTTCCTGGTCAATTTCTTCTCAGCCAGATCTTTATGATCCTCAGGCCAGAGCTCTCCTTTTTAACTTGAGTTGAAATAGCATTGCCAGAATGAGCATTATACCAGCAGGCTGCTGTCGTAGACCAGAAGCAAGTGGTGGAAGAAAGAAGGGAAGGAGGCAGAGCAGTGGGGAGTCTTCCCCAGAAACATGTACACATCGCTCTCTACCCCCCTGGGTGCTGGGCCGGGAACAGAAATGGTGAGAATGTGCCCCCTGCTCCTGATGTGCACAAGACACACAACAACAGCAGGCAACACTTAATAGGGCTGAGCTGCACGCCATCGACCTTGTTCAATGGAACCCACGGGGTGTGGAAGAGAAAGAATCTCAAACACCTACATGGTAGAAGCACAGAGAATGAATGTAGGATGTGTTTCATCTTGGACAATGAGCCGGAAGCCCTTGACTCACAGTTGCATTGGCAAACACATCGCCTCCCTTTGCTGTACCTTTAGTGAAACCAGTAGAGAGGAGAGGGCTGCAGACACCCTGACAAGCTGGTGCTCAGAGCTCATTCTCCAACAGACAGAAATACAGTCCTAGAAGCAAAGAAGTGTGCTTGCCCAAGAAAGAGATTCACACTTGTCCACCTCCCTGTGAAGAAATGGCAAGCAGCTAAATAGGTGAATAGAACTGGACTCAGTACTTGAGCAGTAGCCCTGTAGCTAAAGACTTGTGATCTGACTACAATGGAAGAAGTCATTTACAGAAATTATGGTTCCCAGAGCCGAACGTCAAGTCAAAAACAGATTGTTTAACACCAACATGGGATTTGAATGCAATCTTTCTCAACATAAAAAATGTGGTTTTCTGAGAGGCATCTTTAAACATAGGAGCATTCCTTACCACAGTACAACCTGTGACAATGATAAATGTTTGAAAAGAAGGCAAGCAAGTTGGCAAGGAGAGAGGGAAAGAGGGAAGAAGAAGGAAGAAAGGTAAAGAAAGAGAATCTAAATATTTGGGTGTTTTGCAAGAAGCACATAAGACATTTATCTGTTTTGCACGAGAAGACTGTATCCGTTTGTCATTATGACCACAGTGTGAGAGCAACAAAAATTTTAACATTAAATTGAGATCTTCATGCTCTGAAGCATCGTGTTCACTGATGCAAGCCAGAAATGCTGTGGGAGTTTGAGAAGCAGGTAATGATACAGGGAGCCCAGCCCTGTTCTTAGCCCTGCCTCCCACCCTTCCACGTTTCTGTTTGTCTCCTGAAAGGTAAGGAGAAGACTCCTGTAGTCTGATGGCTTTACTCCATGGGGTTGTTATTATAAATGCTGTCTTATATTGGATTCTTTCAAGTTAGAGTTTAACTCAGAAGCCCTTCACAGTAGTTGTGGGGGGACAGGGAGGGAAACAGAGACTGGAGCACAGTGCAGGACATCAGGAAGAACTCCTCCAGCATTTCTAGCTTTCTTCCAAATAAAAGTGTGAATCATACGTTCTTTCTCTCCTTCGCCTTCTCACTCCCTGCCCAATCTCTTCAAAGGTGCTAGAGAATAAGCGACACTATTTGACTAAATGAGAAGGACCTGCTACTCTTAGCCAGGGACACTCACTGTGTTGCTCCCACAAACTGCTTCTCCATCTTTTCCCCTGGGATCAAGTCTTTCTCTATTCACAGTCCAGGTACATATTAGAATCTTCTGAAGTGCTACTTTTAAAAAATACCAAATAGGCTGGGGATTTAGCTCAGTGGTTCTGGAGTCTGTCTGGAAAGCACAAGGTCCCATGTTCAACCCCCGATAACCACAAACCACAAGCCTGGGCATGGTGACTCATACCCATCAGCAATCAGTACCACACACCAAAATGCTGGGCTTGGAGGCTCACTGCTCTAATCCCAGTACTTGGGAAGCAGAGGCAGGAGGCTTGCTGTGAGTTTGAGGCTAGCCTGACTTATATAGTGAGTTCTGGGCCAGCCTGAACTACAAAGAGAGACCTTGTCTCAAAAACCTAAAAATAAAAATGAAAAAATACCAATGCCTGAGTCCTGCCCCCAGAGACTGACCTAACTGCTGTGGAGTGTGATTCAGTCAGTGAGGTTGGGGGAAATCACTTTAACATATGAAAAACTTAACCATCTATTCCTCTGCTCTTAACCTATAATCCTATTCTCAGTTCTGCTGGGGGGAGAGGCCAACTAGCATGATGATCTTCCTACCTTCGATTCTGTTTATTTGGTTTTGTGACAGCTTTTAATGAACTCAAAAATTAAGATCTTTATTTTTAGGAGAGATTTTAAAACATTGTAAGACCTGACACAAAACTTTCAACAAAATTGAAAGAGGACAAAAATTACTAGGTTCCAAATATTGAATGAAATCTAAGAACCTGTGATATTCTCAACTCAGTATCACACTGTGGCAGGTGCTGGGAACACTCGCCCAGGGCATCCCAACTGCAGGCAGCGTCCGAGTCACTTGTACCCTGCTCAGCGCGCCACACTATAAACCCAGGTTATCAGGTCCCAGAAGTTCTAATTTAAGTCTGAAGTTATAACAAGTTTGTCCAGAATATTTTTATATATAATCAGTTTGGGAAAACTACTCACTTAGACAATTTTTCTCCTGAATGAAGAGGTAGAATGTCTCAGTCCCTACAATAGTTTACTTCAACAATCCTCTTTTTAAAAATGTGCAAATTTTAAATTGTGTTGACACTGTGTAATACTCTTTCCCTAGCATCTCTCTTGATAGTTTATATATCATATCCTTTTTATAATTAGATAATTTATTTTGAACTTTCTGCGATTAGAGCTAGGGTTAAAATTGAGTTAGATCTACAAAGTCTCATTAAAAACAAAAAAATGGAAACAAAGCTTATGTCTATAGGGGTGGGGGTCATAGGGTGGGTAGAGAAATAGGAAAAAATGAGAATCAAGTCATGTCATATAATGGTATAAATTGTCAGTGTTGAGTGTGATCATGATATGTATATAAAATGTACCTATTTCACAATTTTAAAAAACAACTGATTTTTAAATGTCAAACTGGTATCCAGAGTGGGTACACACTTGAGTCCATTGTTAAGTAAAAGGAATTTTTTTAAGTTTAAATAAAGAAGTAGTAACCTCACACAGAATTCTTCACTGAATGAAAGCTTCTGACTGGGTGCTGAAGGGAAAAGACCTAGTTTACTTCTTCTCTCTGCCTTTGTGTCTGGTCTTCCATGAAAAGTAAATAAGAAGAAAGCTTAAAAGAGAAAACCGGAGAAAGGCCAAAGTGGAAGAGAACACGAGAAGGAATGGAAAAGGCACCAATGAAGAACAGAACTGAAAAACCCTCAGGAGACCAGGACATTAGGAAGAAAAACATCAAAGAGAATGTGCAGCTGCTCCATCTCTGACCACTCAGACATGACATCTTAAGTAGGAGGGAGCTCCCACCTCTAAAAACACAAGTTTAGGTAGCTCCTAAACTGACTTTTCCTCAGAGATGTATCTATCATACACATGTGAAATAGAGCCACAGAACTTCTCTTTACCAACTTTCTACTGCTTTCTCTCACCTGACTTCAGACTCCTTGAAGGCAAGAAATGAAAGTGAGCCAGCTTGGCCAGTAGAGTGGCTGAGATATTGTTTGAGTTAGGGTGCGAGTTACCCCTGTTACGTACATGTTACATACCATGTACTGTCGTGTGCATTATTTCATTTCATCCTTAACACAGCCATAAGAAGTAAAATTACCATTTATATTTTACAAATAATAACATCAAAATTTAAAGAAGTAGTGTAAATAATCCAGTGAGACAGAGGTGTGATCAAACCCAGATCATCCTTTACCAAGAGAAGTGTTCTTTCCACTACACTTCTGTTTCTTTTGAATTTAAGCCTCTGGTTTTGGTTCAGTAAAACTAGAATGTCATCTTTCTTGCTATTAATTTTGAGAACATGAAAAAGTCATTCACTTTTAAGGAAGCTATTGAAAGCCATAACAGATTGAGGAGACAAATGCTTTAGAGAACACTCTTTATGACTTCCCTTTCTCTTTCCTAAAAGTTCTGCACTCTTAATACCTTCACATTAGCCCATGACTAGACTTTGATTCAAAGTAATTCCTAGTATTCTCTCTATCTTGATGGATTATGTCCAAGGTTACATGTAAAAGTAATAATCATTATTATATTCATCATTTTATATGCTTACTATGTCAAGAAGCAACTCAATACCGTTCAGTCATTATCTCATTTAATCCTTATAATGAACATTTAAAATCACTTGTGTTAGCATTCCTATTTTACAGGAGGAAGCTGAGGTATGCAGTTCATGTGGTTTACCCGATGTCTCACAGCCAGCTAGTGGCTGCTCTGGAGATTCAGACTTGGGTTGAATTCCAGAACTCACTTTTCAAAACCAATCTAGATAAATCAGCAGAACCTGGAAATTCTCAGGCAAGACCTTTCAGAAATAGCGTGCAGGCCACAACAGAACTCTACAGGAGAGAGGAGAAGAAGAAAGGGAGGAAGGAAGGAAGGAAGGAAGAAAGAAGAAAGAAAGAAAGAAAGAAAGAAAGAAAGAAAGAAAGAAAGAAAGAAAGAAAAAGAAAGAAAGAAAGAAAGAGAGATTGAAGCATTAAGAACAGATCTGGTTTTTATGAGAGAAAAAAGGATATTAGAATCTCTGCTAAAAACTGACTTGGAAGAAGAGAGAACAGAATGAGACCATTAAGAGAAGCAGCTACTCATAGAAAAAGTGCTCATGGTGTGTATATTTTTCTGCTCCAAGAATCTAGTAATAAGACACAAAATAAAGACATACAAAGTAAAGAAAAAGACTGAGAAGTGGGCTCAATAACAAGGTAAACCACTGCATGGAATAGAAATGCATAGAAAAATGGAGGAATGACTGGGGCTAAAGAGCATCCCTTAGGATTCTGGGTGTGGATAAGAAAAAATAAAATGTAGGCAAGAACTTGGCCATCTACATAGGGAAATATAAGGTGTGACTGAAAAATATAGAGCATATAAATAAAAAATTATTCCAGTAAAAGAACATTGCCATTAATCCCCCGCAAAGCCCCCCCCAACTTTATATTCATCACATCATTCTTGACACTTTTTGAAGCAGTTCTGAGACTGCTTCTGAGCAGTCTCAGACTGCTTCTGAGACTCTTTTTCATGAACACCTTTGTGTACATGCAGTGTATGATTTTTTTAAATTAGTACATGCTTGCCTGGGCAAAAAGAGCAAAGCAGGAGATTTCATAATCCTAGAGTTCAAGTCAAATTACAAAGCTACAGTGTTGAAACAGTACTAGTTTCAACACTAGTACAAAAATACTAGTACAATAGTAGTACAAAATACTGCTAGTACAAAAATGATACTAGTACAAAAATAGACATGTAGATCAGTGAAACAGAATACAGGATGCAGAAACAACTCTGGACTATTCAGCTATCTAATCTTTTACCAAGGGGCCAAAAACATGCTAGAGGAACACATTCTTTTTAGTAATAGTGCTGGGGATATTGGCTATACAACTGCAAAAGACTGAAGCTAGACCCATATCGCTCACTATGTACAAAATGGAAATCAAAAGAGATTAAAGATCTAAATATTAAAACAGAAACAACCTACTCTAAGATAAAGTAGTTCAAATTCCTGAAGTTATGAATGTTTGCAGTTCTGTTGTCATTGTTGTCTTGATATTATGAATCAATATGAAATAAATAGGTCATAGATGTGTAAATATCATTATCTTTTCTCTGGTATGAGAAAATGAAGATGTAAATGAGTTCTAGTATGTATAGTTGATATTGTAAAACAGAAAATATTTAAAAGGAAAGAAGGTGTGGGGGTAAATAACTAGAGGAAAACATTTACTTTTAATATTATTTTGACTTTGGAAAACAGCTATAGTTTGCATCCTGCCAGACTCAGGGGATAAGGTGAGTAGAGATGTACTACATTTTCAGAAGTCTTTCTTTCCACTGGATGGTACTCAACAGTGGCATTCACTGTATTTTTATTAAATCTTGTAAAGAAACTTGAAAGAAGACTTCTAAAACTTGTTAAGAATGTAGAAAGAATAATGATCAGTGTGTTCAGAACAAGGGAAAACTTTTCTGGATGATTTAGTGGTAATGTGTCTTTTACTGTAGTAATTTTTAAATTATTTTCTAATTCACTATAGCTTTTGATCACCATTTGCAGATGAGTGTTTAGACAACAAGTTTGGAAAGGAGACTTCCCTATTCCTTCCACAAGTCCTCTTATAAGCTGTAGGCCAAAGATTATTAGAACACCAAAACTTATCTTCTAGTAGCACACAATTTGATAACTGGATCGATGTTATGTCAGTGTTCCTGCAGAATAAAAGATATAAATAGTCTTAACCTAGAGCCCCCAGGACACGATGGAGAGAATGATAAAAACTACTGAGCATGAAAGGTGAGAAGGAAGAGAGAAGAGGGAGTTGCTACTGTGAAGCTGGCACAATTTAAACTTCAAAATACAGGAAGAAACTTAATGTTAACAAAAATAGTGAACAAAATCACCCATTAGAACATAAATCTATCCAAGTCTAACAGTTTTTAAAGGAGTTGTGTTTAGAAAACTCAGAGACTAAAAATGCCAAAACAGGGCCAAGGATTTAGTTCAGTGGTTCTGGAGCCTGCCTTGCAAGTGCAGGGCCCAGGTTTCATCTCTGGTAACCACATACAACAAAGCTGGGTATGGAGACTCACACCTGCCAGAAATCAGTTTCACATTCCACAGTGGTGGGTGTGGTGGCTCATGCCTGTAATCCCAGCACTTGGGACTTGGGAGGCAGAGGCAGGAGAATTGCTGTGAGTTCAAAGCCGAGCTCAATACCAGCCTGAACTACAAAGTGAGATCTTGCCTCAAAAATCAAAAAAACAAACAAACAAAAAAGCCATAACCTCCATTTAAAGGCAGCAAGAAATTAAAAGCCAGAGAAATTGGTTAGAAATGAAATGTTCCAATTAAAAACCTTATAAATGAGAAAAGTCCTTGAATTTAAATCTCAAATAGTGGAATAAAGTCTAGAATTAAAATTTAAAGATATAATTTATATGTTAAAACTGTACTGAGTTCACACAGAAAAGAGAAAAGCAAAAATGTAAGTTAAAAAGCAGTTAAGAAGCACACAGACTGCTACTAGGATGAGATATGTTCTAGAAAGAAAATACAAAAACTAGATTTTTAATTAAATAATACAAGTCATGAAATTAAACTGTTCTCTGACTACTGCACACACACACAAAGAAAGTAAACCTATCTCTGAACCTCCTAGAGAGTCTGAAGAATATCAGGAAGAAAGGAGAGGGAAAAACTTAAAAGCCATCAGAAAGCCAAACCAAATTATCTACAAGGAAGCCCTCTGGGAGGGACAGCTGACTCCTCAGCAGTGTCATAGAGCACAGGGACAATGGAATCAGATCTGAAATGTTGAAGGTATATCTAGAATTACAGACCTATTCTAAAATATTTCTCAAGAGGAGGAACCAAATAGAAATAAGTTTCTCTCACAGACTATATGTTGATTCTATATCCTCACTGAAAAATACACAAAAGGCTATGTACTTCAACAAGCAAAATAGATCCAGACAGGCAAACATGGAACACAAGAAATGAAAACAGAAAATCATTTAAATCAGTAAATTTAACTGAGGCAATTGACTATAAAGGTTGATAATATTTTTATATGTGAATGAATCTAAACTTTAGACAATAACAAGGTAGGATGCATTGATCTTGCATTCACTGGATGAAGCTTCTGGGTCTGTATTATATCCAGGAAGAGAATAAAACTACTTAGTAACTTGATATTGCATGTATTTATACCCAAATATATATATTTAAAGTTCTAAGGAAAGAATAGCATGATAGTATATATCTTCCAAATCAGCATAGTAAATATAAGAAGCTGATGGTAGGAATACAGAAAATGTATCAATTAGAAAAAGGCAAATATATATATATATATATATATATATATATATATACATATATATAAAGAAAAAATGATTAATAAAAACAAAAAACTAGATCTAAATGTACTATTGTACATATGCAAATAAACTTCAATATAGTGGAGAATATCATATTACAATTTGTTTTAAATACAACTAATATTGCTTAAAACAAACATAGGTAAAGCAAAACACCCAAAAGCTAAAAAAAAGAGTAGGCCATTCAGGTAAACAATTTATAAATATCTAACAAACGGGGCCGGGGAGTTAGCTCAGTGGTTCCGGCACCTGTCTTGCAAGCTCAAGGAACCAGGTTCGATCCCCGGTAACCACATACCATACTGGGTGTGGAGACTCATGTGCAGTAGCAATCAGTACCACATACCACAGTGCCGGGCGTGGTGGCTCACGCCTGTCATCCCAGCACTCGGGAGGCAGAGGCAAGAGGATTGCTGTGATGTGAGTTGGAGGCTGAGCTCAGGGCCAGCCTGAACTACAAAGCGAGACCCTGTCTCAAAAAACAAAGCAAAACAAAACAATATCTAACAAACTCCAAAATTGCCAAAATAACCAAAATTCTCAAAGAATAGTTTTTCTACAAGCATATTGTAGATATTGACTCCTTTATGGATCGTAAAATCAAGTTAGTAACCTACCACTCGCATTTTAAGTTAAAAATCAAATATGCAAAGAAATAAATAGGTTATGACTGATTCAAATAGGGCAAAACAAAATAGATATCACAGTATATCAGAGCATTCCATGCATATAAAATCACTTTTTCATGAGACTTACTATGTGTGTGCATGGGTGTGTGCACAAAACTTCCAACGTAAAATGTATTTCTCTCCCTTTTAAAGTAGAAGAGAGCACAGCCAGGATAAATTGTTGCAATTATATACAAGGAGACAGGTATAGAAATGATCACTGCAGTATTATTTGTAATCAGGAAAAAGTAGAAACTTGTTTATCAGCAAGATAATAGATCAATTATTTGAAGTAAATATGAAGCACTATAAACAAAAAGGAAAATAAGCTAAACCTATATATGTTGATATGGGTAAATCTCCAAAACAAAATGAATAGAAGTTAGATGCAGGAAGATATACATAGGATGCTGAAATTAATACAACATTCGGGAAAAAAGAAAAATATTTCTTTTCGTTGTCATGAATACATACCCATCCAGTATGTAAAGTAATGATATTAAAACCCACAGCTAGTGATAAACATAGAACTCGTGAGAGTTGTGACTTTTGGAAATGGGTGAAGACAGGCTGGGTAATGAAGTCAGGAGAGCTATGTGAGAGGCTTCAACCCTTAATATCCGCACCCGCCAAATGGAAGTAAATAGGAGAAAAGTCCAGATTTATAAAACTAAGAGAAGGATAAATAGGTGATAATAATATACTCCTTATATATTTCATACATTTTACAGCCCAAAACGGTAGCTTTACAATCTGTGATTTTAGTCCTGCCCTGATTGTGGAATCTAGCACTGGTTTTCACTCCCCAAAGCTTTTATATTTGGGTCATCAATATTCTGAACACTGACCTATTTACTATCTTACTCCAAAGCAAGATGCACAATTTTCCTGTAAACTTATGAAGTGAAAGAAAGTTTCCTTACCCTGAGTAGTGAGCTTCACAAACCTTTCTTTATCTACACCAAAGCAGAGTTAGAACTCAGCTCTGTGTACAGAAAAAAAAAAGCCACCACCATAAACCTGAGTACAAGAGGTTCCCTTGTGCTTCTGATGAGCAAAAGATGGATGTATCGCTTTACTCCACCTAATGAACATTTCAATCTTCTAATAAACACCCTAATAAAGAAAAATTGAGACTTAACTCACTTTTATTATCGCAAATGACATGTCGAAAGGTCTTAATTGGACTGAAAACAGCTTCCAATAATAATACCCCCCCCTTAATTGATTCATTAAAGGGGCCCCTACTGAGAGGGAAGTGCTGGTTCTAGGAAAAGGAATGAAATAGAGTCTGGGTTTCCCACTGAGTGGCGATGATCCCTCTACTATCAGCACCCCGGGCCACTGAAGAGGATGTTTAGGATATCCACCGCCTGGAGTCATTCTTCTAGTCCCAGAGTAAGCATAGAACTGAAATATGATCTCTAGGTGCTCAGTAGTCCTGTTTAAGGCAGAAAAAACAGAGCTAGGACCTCAAGGAAGTCTCTCTGGATCTGCAAATAGCCACGAGGCAAAGGAATACAAGACAAGAGAGTAAAACTTTTTACAAAAGAGAACAAAGATCGTATCCCAGAGAGATTGAGGAGGGAGAGGAGAGGCAGTGCAGCAGAGGGCAGACAGATGAACAGCAAAGGAGTATTATCTGTTTGCTGGAAGGGTGGGTTTGAGTATATTTTATAGATAATGCAGCGTAGTCATCACAGACCTAGTACTTAAGTTAGGCAGACAGCGTCCTGATCTGTCACTTACAAGCTCTGCCACCTTGGTAGGCTACCAGCCTATCTAAATGCCAGTTTCCTCAGCCATGAAATAAGAATTGTAAGATACTCTCCTACCACAGCAGCAGAGTTAGCCCAAAACCCTCCGGTGGATTCTCATTGTACTCCTGTCCTGCATGATCCACCCCTTCCATTACCTCGCTGACCTCACCCCTTACTCCACTCCCCCAATTCACTGCACAATGCCTCTCACCCCTGCTGTTCCTCAAAAGTGCTCAGCTTGCTCCCAGCTTAGTCCTCGGTGATGACTGTGATGCCTTCAGCTCCTGCTCTCCGCACCACTCACTCCTTGATCTCCCTCAGGTCTTTGATCTAACACCACCTCCTCTGTAACGGCCTGGTTTACCCTTTGCTTATTGCAAATACCTCATGACACTTTTTCTTTTACGGAGCACTTATCACTTTCTAGTATTCCACATAATGAATTTATTATTATGTTCACTCTGTTTTTCACTAATCTATCATAAGTGCCTAAAACAATGAAAAGTATGTAGCAGGTGCTTAATTTTTTTGCATGAAAAATCTCTTAAGATTGTTCTGATGACTAAACTAGATAATGTGCAAGATTGTTCTGATGACTAAACTAGATAATGTGCATAAGGCACTTAGTTTAACAAAGGTATACAGATGCATTCAGTATGTTACCAATTGCTTTCATGGTGTTTCATTACCATTATTATTATTATTATTATTATTATTATTATTATTATTATTTTTCATCCAACATAACAGATATTATTAACTAATTGGGTCACTGTTCTTTTAGCCAATGGCTTTCAGAGAAGGAAGACTTGGATTTAACTGGAGTCTTCCAACACTACACGACAGCTGATCATGTACAGACACAACTAGTCAAGCACCATAGGCATCAGGTCCATAAGCCTCACAGACATAAGTTGCTAACATACCCCAGGGTAAAGACCACTGCTAGGTCAAGGCTAAAGGCTGGTGCTAGGTCAAGGGTAAAGGCTGCTGGCAGGTCCAGGATGAATCTTTACTAGGAACCATTGCTCTCTTTTGACCTTTTAGGTTGCTCTGCATATAAATATCAACCCCAGGGCTCTACATGGCAGCAAAAACCTAAAAAGACTTTCATTTTACATTTAACAAAGATTAAAAGGAGGAACAGGAAGAGAGATGTCTGACTTGCTTGCTGGAGTCTATAGAATTTAAGCTTCTGCCACATTGCCTGATACGTGTGTGTTTCCATCCAGGAAGAAAACAGTAACCATCTGCCCACCTCATAACCTCACAGATGTAATGAGATGTCTTCCTTGTCCAACACTTGGGATGCTCTGTGATAAGGCACTACCATGGGTAAATAATTGTAGGAAACAAGAAAAGGAGACATAACTAGAACCTCTAGAGTTAAGCTCTAGTCTCCTGTGAGCCTGACAGTACAAAGTGAACTAATTAATACATAGACAGAAATGAGACTTAGAGAAGAACCTGAGATTGGGCCTGACCCATGCTCTCAGGCACCAAAGACAAAAGGCCCCCAGAGCATGCTACACTTTTATCCAGTACATTCAGAGTAAAGAATGTCACAGGTCACTCAGAGGGCAATGGGTTCAGTACATCCTAGAATAGTGAAGGTCCTAGGGTGTCTTCGGCTGGTATAGTTCTGCTCTGAGGCATCACTGCATGTGGGACCTTTGGTGTCTTTGTTATTACAGGAAGTGAAAATAGAGTTATATCCAGACACGCCATAGTTGGCTTGTAGGCAGGAAAACTAGGCCTAATCATAGTTTTAATTGTGAAATTATTTTCCTCCAAATTATGTAGAATTGCTCCCAATAAATAATGAATAGATAAGACCCATTAACTCGAAGTTCAGTTGCATCGTCTGTTTCATGAATATGAACAAAGGCGAATGCCACTGAAGCAACGAGCCAGTCAGCACTTGGAGCCAAAGCTTGCTCTCCACTTCTGAGCTGATAAACTATGTGAGGCACAAATGGCAGCTAGGGAACCAAGTGAGGCTGTCTACGTATTCAGTTTCCCAGGGTGCCCAGATCCCTTTGTCTGATGTAGACTTCACCTGTGCAAGGAAACACTGGACTCAGTGCACAGATGATGCCACTGATGTGGCCATCTACAGGGACTTCAGGAGGCAGGAGAGGGTGGTGGAACAAAACCACAAATGCCTGAATAGGAACATGCTGTGTTCAAGTACTGAATCTGCTAGTCAGCATCTGCATGACCTCAATTCAATTACTTTACCTCTCTGGACCTCAGTTTCCACATCTATAAAATATGATGATGACATCTGGCTCATGAGGTTTGTGGGGAAGTAGATGAAATAATGTATGAAATCACTTGATAAAGAGTCTGAAATGTTGTAAGTGTTCAATCAATATTACCCTTCAGCAAGCATGGAAGTTCTACAAGGAACAAAAATCTTGAATGGCTTTGGATTGAGTGACTCATTCATGCAACAAATATCTATTATATGCTTGTTAGTTCCCAGTTATATCTTGCTGCTGAAAATTCAGCAGTGAGCTACAACAAGACACCTTGCCTTCATAGAACTTCCTGCCCCAAGGATGATGATGGCCAAGTTTAATGGTACACTCAGTGCTTACTATGGGCCAGGAAGTGTTAGCAGTGTTTCCCATATATTGACTTATTCAGTGCTTACAACCACCTTTTGAAGTACATGACCACTAACATCTCTGTGGGACAGAAGAAGCCACCGAGGCATAAGGCAGGTAAGAAAATTGCTCAGGATAATAAAGTGGCTAGATGTCACAGCCCAGGGTGGAATCCAATTAGACTGACTCAAGTCCACCCTTCTGAGTATTCTGCACATTGCCTTCTTGTAGCGGCCTGATAGGGAGCTCTTTGTAGATAGAAAATGTATCCCGTTTGTCACTATCACCAAATGCCTGGCATGGGAGGCTGCTCGATAAATGCTTAGTGGAAGAATGAAGGAAGATTTTCTTTGAGGCACTGGAGCTACTCTTTTCCAGTCTCCAGACACCTCTCCGTAAACCCTGAATATGTAATGAGAATATACTGCTCCTCTGATGCATGGAGAATATTACTGATCTTCTGTCGATAGGTTATTAAAAGTAAGGCTATATTTCCAGAAATGGTGATGAATTTTCCTTGAACCACCTATACTCATCTACCCTGTTCTCTTTAACCCACATGTCACGCAAGTTAGAAAGGTCCAGAAGACACTGAGGTATACTTTTAAAACCTAGAATGTATGGTTTCCCAATATTACAATGCCCAATATTCCTGCCCTTTCTGGTAGAAATCAATGACATATTGCAACCACACTATACAAACCTCACCAAAAGCCTGAGTACTCTAACTTAAACTTCACAAATTTGTCCTTTCGTGACTATGCACTAACTAGGTGAAGCTAAATAGGGCTATGATTAGAGAAGAACATGACAGAGGCCACTATTACCTTGAAGGTGACAGAGGCAGAGAAAGAGGACTGCCCTGGGAAATGAAAAGGACAATGCAGTAGAACTTGTTGTTCTGCACTGAATATGGCTGGTACATATGTACAAGAATGATAATTATCATTATTATCTTAATAGTATTTTGTATAATATATTTTCCATCTTTGTACTTTATATATTATTTTAACTTTCTTTTTTCTGAGGCAAAATACTCAAAACCCACAAGTTAAAGAAGGAAAGATGTTTTCAGCTCACAGTTTGTAGAGGTTTCAGTCCATATAGTCAGCTGAGTCCAAAGCAAGGTGGCACAGCAGAGGATCATCACAGAGGAGAAATAGGCCAGGGAATACAACCAGAAAACAGCAAGCTGCAAGCCTGCCTTCTTTCTGTCCATTAACAGGATGGGACTTTCATTATCTACACCCTAATCCCAGTATCACACTCTTAATCCACATTCATACATCCTCAATCCAACCAGCTCTAAAAATCCCCACTTTTGAGCACGTGATGCTTTGCTGGGGCGGTGAATCTACATTTAAGCCATAACATATATTTAAATACATTTGAACACATTTTATGTATTGATTATGTTAATAATATACATTGTTTTTATTAAGCTGTCATTTATTTTAAAAGCTTACTAGGTTCTGTTTTCCTTATTATCTCATTTAATCCTTGCAACAACTATGATTGGCAGAAGTACATCTCTATTTGGTAAGGAATAAACTTAGTTGTTTTTTAAAAACAGACCTGGAGCTAGGTCTTGTTAGCTCAAGTGGTACCACGCTTACCTTGCAAGCACAAGAACCTGAGTTCAATCCCAAATATAAAGTTCTTCAAATAAGAAAGCTTTTTAACATGTAACAGTCTTGAAGCAGTATTATATACAGTCTGAACTGTTGTAACAAAGACCAAAGACTATTTCTGTCCTGTAAAAGTGCATGATCATGGAAGTAGCCTACCAGGACCAAAACACAGCTTCCAGGGAAGGGGTCCAAGTGACTCTTGACCCCACACATTTTAGCCAGTGGGCAGCAGAAAGGAGCAACAGGAGGATGTGCCTGCTTCCTCTCCTAAGGACAAAGGAACTTTGGAAATGGTCTATATTACCTGCATTCCTTTGGCCAGAACTGGGTCACAGAATATTGTGGAGAATAATTTTCTAAAAGAAAGATGCCTTGAGTAAAGTATTTGATAAATGTCATTTCTTTTGCTTCTATTTTCAACATCTTGAAAATGAATGCTAATGTGATCATCTGACTTCTCGTCAAAAAATTCATTACCTTCCCCAGCTCCACTGATGTTAGATCCAGCCACGTACTCTACTCTGGCCTGTAGAATACTGGTGGACAGGACTCAGGCAGACATTGTTACCATGTTGTTCAATTTAATTGGAATGGTGCTCCAGATATGCACCATAAGAAGAGTTTATTCCCAAGTAACAGCTCCCCTTTTCAGCCTGGGCTGAAAGCAAACATATGCAGGAGATCTGGAGGCCAAAGCACACCTTAAAGCCAGCCCTGGTCATTGCACAACCCACAACAGGTCTTTTGCAGAGCCCAGCCCAGATCAACTGAATAACAGTGCACCAGAAAACCAAGAAATGTGAGCATACAAGTCCTTCTTGTAGGTCATAGAATTGGGGATAGTTTATTACATACCACTATTGAAACAATCACTTTCTAACAGAGAAATTTTTATCAAGAGTAGGGTGCTGTGATAATGAAAACCTAAAATGGGTAACTCTGGTCTGGGAAGTAAGCAGCAGACGGTGAAGAAACTGTAAGGGAAAAATGGAAACACGCCACTCCCTGTTATCTCAATAAGTACTTGGCAAAATTTATCTGTAATGATGTAGAAGACACAAAATACATCTAAGGAACTTGAAGCATTAGACAAGAAAATGTCAAGGCAGGATATTGATTGTGTAACCTAGTTAATATGAGCTAAATAAGGTATTACAAGACAGAGTTGGGTTTTAAAACAGACTAAACAATTTGCTAGAGGAATTGAGAATAAATACCAAAAAATTGTCAAAATTTCCAGTGTTTGCATTTCTGAAAAAGTGAAACTATTTTTCACCTTCTCATTTTATCAATCTCAGGACAAAAACTAAATTAAGGGTGTGGCTGTCATGTCTTTTATAACTAAAAGACTTCAGTGGTGCCACACTATTCTGCTCAGCTGAACAAAGTGTTTCTAAGTCACAAAAGGCAGGATCCTCCACAGGCCTGATGCGTCCAAAGTATCCAAAAGACTGGAGAAAAATATGCCTCCAGATGCATCAGACACTTTAATACATGGTATTGTCTGAAATCAAACCTTTTTAAAGTACTTGTACTAGTTATCAGCCTGAGACCTTAGCTGTTTGAGATATAAAAAGATCCCCGGATCCTAAAGTTTCTAAAAGCAAAAAGAAGAGTTGCAAGTGGCTAATTCAGAAAGATTTATTCTCTAAAGTCTGTCCAGAAGTGGCCAGGCATGGTGGATTACAGAGATTGGAGTCAAAAGACATGAAAAACTCTGGGCAGAGGAGGAACTCCCAAAAATAGACTAAGGGCCTAACCCAGGGGTCAGCTCACTCTGGACCAAGGCCAAACCCTGCTGCCATCTGATATCCTAGGAACCCAGCCACACCCATACAATGATATACTATTCACACTGCTTTTGTTGCAAAAGCTGCAACAAGGGACTCTATGATCTGCAAAGCCTAATATATTTACTACCTGATCCTAACTTACAGATGCCAGTAATTAAAAGTGTCTTCTATACTCACGGAATAAAGAAATCTGGCTCACTTGCACAGCAGGATTTCAGAATTGCTCAAAACCCTTGAGCGTTTTCTCTCTTCTTCACATGGGAATATTTGCAGCATTCATACTGCCTCTATTCAACATCACATGTTGTGAGGTTAAAAGGCAAATAACTTGTCTCTTTAGTTCATAGTTATTTTAGTTGATAGGAGCTATATTAGGATTTGGACTATTTTCAAAACCCTAGACTTCAAAGATGATGTAGATTGAAAGTGAAATTCAAATTATTTGGATAGGGTAAGTATATTTTGCAGGTAAAAGAGCGGTAAATAAGAAGCCAGACTGTGATGGTTTGTATTATTATTATCCATTTCCCTTCTGCCCCCATAGTAAGTAATAGATGGCATAGGATTGACCAGATGTCTTGCTTTGGCCAAAGAAATGATACCAGGCATGGAAGGAACAGAGGCTTTACATATGCTTATGTGGCTCATCTTGGATTGTGTATTCTTGTGATCTGCCATTAGAAGAGTATCTCTTCAATCTGGTCCTCACAATAAACCCATACAAAACAGACTTGAACCAACGATGTTGCCTTAAACCAGGTGCACTGAGCCTGAAGTCATGCTCCCCAGGAGAGCTCAGACTAGATCACCTAATTATAGCCAGTCTGTGGCCCAATCATGATAGCTTAGGTTTTCAGTGTCGCCAGCCACTGAGATCTGAGGTTATTTGTTACTGACCATTATTGTAATAATGGCTCACCAATGTATAGGGCTTTTATAAAATGATGAGGTAGCCTGAAAAGTAGAGTGGGTGGAAAAGTAGCAGATTGTGTTTTAGTCTAGAAATCAAAAGAACCCGATCCAAGTCCCAGCTCTGCCACTTACCTGATATTTAATTAAAGGATGTCACTCTCTGAGTCTTGGAGTTTTCTTAATTATAAAATGAGGATAATAAAAACCTAAATGAGAAAGTAATGGTAAGGTGAAATAAGATAATATATTTAAATGCTTTGTAGGCAGAATAAAGTGTATAAATATACATTGTTTTCATTATTATACTTCCATTTGCATAAAGTTGCCTGATTTTGTTTGAATTAATTATAGATAAAGAGTTGTCATTTTTGTCCTCTGCACCCAAATACAGCCATGCTAGATCTAGAAGGTTAATATCTGTAAGCTTTTAAGATTATAGTGTTTTAACCATTCTCCCTTGATTTTGTTTGCCTGATTTCCTGATTTTTCTCCAATGAACATGTGCAATTTTTTCAAGAAAGCAAAACAGTACAATGTTATTCTTCCACAGACCAATCATGCTTCCCAGGGCTTCACTCTCGGACAGGCCTCTCCTCCCACATCCTCACAATCTATCAAGAATATGAAGTACTGATATCAGCAACCTAACCACCAAACCCAAAGTTCTCTGAGCTCACCTTCCTCCCTCTGAACTATTCCCCTCTCTACAAATTGGAAATCCTGAAACCCAACCAATCAGCTGGATTTTCAGCAAAGAGAAAACTTTCATCAGACATTTTATTGGAACTGTGTCCCCTAAACTGCTTACGACGGGCCCCAGCATTCCGTATGATGAGAATTGGTTGGGGGGGGGGGGTACCACAACTTGATTATTTTGTGTTCTTATCAAAAATGTTTTGCTTTCTCTAAAATGCCAAAGGGAAGTGCACACATTTCCTCAAAATGGTTCTATGGCTTCTCAGTCCCCAGGAGTTTTAGCAGTGGTGACACAGACACCGTCTACCTGGAGAGGGAGAAAAGGTCGAGTCAATAACACTGACAAGATCCATTTGCTCTACAAAGGCAGGCAGTGCAGGCTCCCAGGGAGGACTGTTGGAAAAAGAAATTTGCCTGCACAGTTCCTCTTGATCCTCCAGAACTTTCCAGAAACCTCTCAGCTTGCTTTACAACAGGGTCAAGAGCTCCACAACACAGAACCGTTGATCAAATTTCTCCTCTGACCCTACAGGATCACTGAGTCTAGGTCCTGCGTGTTGCTACTTCACCTGCCGCCTAAATGTTTATTGAATGAATGCCAGTGTGAGCCTGGGATGGAAAATGAGGGCTTGACCTGTGGAAGAGAGGACAGCAAGTTAAGAAGGAGGAGGCTGCCTTCTCGATGATGCTGACATCATCCAGACCTCAGGGACTCTGGACAGCTGCACGAATGACACAGGCTCAGTTCAGTGATCTCCAGGATTCCCTCTAGGGATGCCTCATCTTCTCACTCAGGGTAGCTTTCACTTATCACTCTGCATGGTTCAGCCATTGTGTGACAACTTTGCCTGATTATCTCACATGATCCTGGGAATGAGCATTTGATAGGTGATGGTTAGCCCTACTTTGTATAAAGAACAGAGACCTAGGAAGATGGAATAACTTTTCCCAGTGCCACATGGCAGTAGGCTGGGGTTGGAACCTCAGAAACCCAGCTGCTGAACCACTGAGCCATAATGTTTCCTCTTCCACAGTTAGACCTCAAGTGGTCAAGTGCCCTGAGCACTGTGGGTCTCTTTCCAAATAGTTTCATTTTCTGTGGTAGCCAAATATTTTGAAAATTGCTAAAAATGCACTGACAAAAAGAATCACAGCACACAGACCTGCATACCTCCCACCGGGCATCCATGAGTTTTCTCGTGGTTCCACAGAAGACTGGAGACCAAAACCAATGCTCAGTTTGCAGGAAATCCTACAAGACAGAAACTCAGGGGACAGTTATGGCGGATATCAGCCACATCCCAGGAATATGGCAGCTTGTGCCACCCCTGAGAAATCATCTGAGAAGGCAAGAAAAAGACATTGTTGAAGTAACTTTGGGGAACTGTCAAAACTTCTATCATATTCTGAGTCCATGGAACACAGGCTTCTACTAATTATTCCAGTATTTTAGGGTGTATATAAGGGAGGCTTGAGAAAACCTTTATTCTCTAGGAGAAAATGGAGCTACAGTTTCAGGAGAACTTGATACCTCACTCTTGGGCTTCCAAACATCTCTGGCCCTAACCAAAAAATTGGGGTCATAAAAAATAGTTTTCAAAACGAAACAGATAAAACTTTAAAAGGAATCAGGAAAAGTAATTAAATCCCTAAAACCTCTTTTAAAATTCTGAGTTTTTTCTTTCAAATTGAAAAATAACAATGAAATCCAGTGCTGTACAGAACAATAATCATGTTGTCCTCAGAAGGCACAAGTAATAAACATAGGCAACTTGAAGGGGAAAAGAAAACTAAACGCAGCCCTTGTTTAGAAAGTGAAAGGCACTGAGAACTTTGGCGGGAGGACAGAGGAGGATTCGGTAGCTACATGTGAAGTACAGGGCTGTCTTCTAGACCAAATGCCTTAAACTTGAGACAGGAAAAGAGTAAAGGGGGAGATTCAGAGGAAGGTGAGTAAATTTTAACTTTCTCAAAGAGAGATCTATAAGTAGAAATCCAGGACCATGTGTGTGTGTGTGTGTGTGTCTGCGTGTGTGTGTGTGTGTGTGTGTGTGTGTATGAGAAAGAGATTTTTTTTTTAGCAACAGAAAAATAGAAATCAGCACTAGGTGGCCGCTATTCTCATAGCAAGTGGAAGTCCCATTACATCTCCTAACAAATGAGCACAGTGAGCCCACCTATTAGTATGGGGCAAATGATCTTCCAGATATGCCCAAATCTCAACCACACAAAAGGAGGCAGGCCATAGAAAGGCAGTTTGCTCTGAGGCAAAATGACATTTTTCATGCCTAAATTACTCCCTCCCTCTTCCACCATTCCCCACTTTGAAACGCTACATTGTTGGCCCAGTGGGCATTATGGAAAAATAGGCAGGTAGAAATTGAGATCTGGTAGAAAGAGCAAAACCATCTGCATTCCTCTGCCTGTCCAGAGCTGTGCTGATTGCCTTGGTCATCTCCCTCCTGCTGTCTGACTTCTTCTCTGAATTAGGCTCCCAGGAAATGCTGCCTGTCCATCTCTGTCCTGAGTTGAATTGAAACATCTGCTGAAATAGCCTCCGGCCCTCCCTCAACCTGGCCAGCCAGTGCACGCCAGCTCTGTCCAGCAAAGCCAGGCGCCTGCTCAGCCTCTTGACATCAGGAAGGGTCCAGGAGCAGGGCACAGTACATGTAGACAAGCCAGACATGTGGCAAAGCCATTCTGAATTATTTCCTTGGCTGCTTCCGAAACAGCTGCTTCCTACCTCCCCATCTCTGAAGATCACATCCACCCAGACCTCCAAAATGTTAATGGCATGTAAGAGAAATATTAAAATTTAAAACCTTACACAGCATATGGGGGAGGAGGCAGGGTCTTCAGGAGGCCTTGCGCATTTCTGTCGGTCCGATGATTAGACCTTTGGGTTTTTAAAAATCTGTGAAGAGATTTAATGGAGTAACAGAAACCGAGCTGGGAGGGGAAAGAGTGGGTTTTAAAAAGGAAAAGAAGAAAGGAGGAAGAAAGGGTGAAGGGAGGGAAGGAGAGAGGAAGGGAGGTAACTTGAGGGACTGATCCAATTTTCCAACTTATAATATCGCCTCAGTTTGAGCACAGTAACATTGCCACCTAGAGGCTTAACGGTGCTTTCCTGGCTTTTGACACGGATGTGCAAAGCTTATTTATTTGTGTAAATAAGCACATTAGGAGATTTCCAAAGGGGAAGTGCCTGATATGATAGGGGCATCGATGTACCACCAAGACTTGAGTATCTAACCATTTCAACGTGACTACTACTTATTAGGCACCTACCATGTGCCAGGTACTCAGCAAAGTGCTAAGAGAATAAATTCAGGTAAGACTAGTTTATCTGTTCGAGGATCTCTGTGTAGGAAGGAGACTGGCACATGTGTAACAACACAGACTGCAAACTGCCCTAAATGCCCAAGAATGTCGTGCACACCGTGCAGGTGAGGGAGAGATGAATTCCAACTACAGGGTTTGAGGGAAGAACATGATCTAGGGAGAACACAGAGATGCAGTGGATTTGAGCGGTGTCATGGGAAACCAGCACATTTGACACCAGAATGCCCAGCAAGGGTGGACAACAAGGAATGTGGATATGGCCTGCAGGACATGTAGAGGGATAATAAAGGCCAGAAGGATTAGTTGAGCCAACCTGTAGATGGTTTTGACTTGCTGAAAGTGTTTTCATGGCACACAGAGAGTGCTCTGCAGCTGCCTTGTTGACTCTGGGATGTTCAGTGCCTAGAAGACTGTTTAGCACCTACTCATTGCTCTGTGACCAGCTGTGAAATGAAGACTGTGATGGGAAATTTGTGAAGAATGGGGAGAAAGAGAATAATTGAATACAATGTGTGTTTTGGAAATCTGTAGAAATCAAAAAGTTTAGAAGGGGGCCATCAGATATTTATTACCAAGGCTCAGTTAATACAGATCTGGCCCAAGTCACAGTAGAGACATGGAAGGCTCTGAAGACTATGCATGCTTTTGACAAGGCCCAGTCTAGAGGTCTTCAGCATCAGGTGCAGGGAAAGCTTGAAGTGCTGCAGGCCAGTTACAGAATACAATGGGGGGGCCGGGGAGTTAGCTCAGTGGGTCCGGCTCCTGTCTTGCAAGCACAAGGACCCGGGTTCGATCCCCCGGTAACCACATTCCATACTGGGCATGGAGACTCATGCCCAGCAGCAACCAGTACCACATACCACAGTGTCGGGTGTGGTGGCTCATGCCAGCACTCGGGAGGCAGAGGCAGGAGGATTGCTGTAATGTGAGTTTGAGGCTGAGCTCAGGGCCAGCCTGAACCACAAAGTGAGACCCTGTCTCAAAAAACCTAAAAAAAAAAAAAAAAAAAGAGAGAGAGAGAGAGAATACAATGGGGAAGAATATGAGTTCACTAGGGGAAGGGCCCTCCAGTTTCTAAAAGAAGAGCCAAGTAGAACTGCCCAGTGAGCAGCTATGATACACGTGAGGGCAGAAGGGGGTTCTTACAAATACTCCGTGCAAACACATGTTCACGTCTACTCTCCATACTTAATTGGGCTGGATGTCACTGGAAAATTTTTCCATCCCAGGATAGAGATAATGTGTACATGTAACAGCCCTGATGCTAGACTGCGCCCTGTGCTTTGGTACAGCCAGAAGAGTTCACAACTGGAAAATGAGAAGGGCCATCAGGTTTGAATGAACTAACATACAGACAGTGCGTGGCCCAGCATCTACCATAAGTAATAGACAGTAAGGGTTAGACCTCATGATGTAGTAGAAAGACTCAGGATTAAAGTTCAAAGCCAAGTTTATCATCCCATGACTATTCACAGGAAATTTGACCTCTGTCAGTCTCAGCTTGCTCAGCTGGTTCATAGGGAGAATGTTATTTGCAACATCTGTGTCACAAGATGAAATGGGACAATGCACATTAGCCAGTCTGTGATTCGTTACAGGGAAGAGAGTGGTGGAGAACTCTCTGAACGTCTTCAGGGATGTGTGGTTCTAGGTTTATACGTATCTTTCTAAGATGCTTTGCCCCAAAGAAAATCTTCTCAAGCCTCACTTAAGAAATCCCCCACTGGTTCCTTTTCTGTGTTCCAGACACTCTTTCATCATCGCACATTTCCTTCATCCCATCTTCAATTGAGATTTAAAAAGAAGCCTTTGAAATTCCCCAGCTAGCAGAACCACTAGGGAATCAAAGCACATTTGTCTCTTGTCTACACATTCCCCCACACGGTTGACCAATCAAACCCACACTGTTAGTCAGAACTGAAAGGAAATGGACCATTATTTAAAAGAGGCAAAAAGAACCATAGTGAAGAAGGAAGAGCAATGAGGTTTTTCAACTTCTGACACACACATGGAGTTTTTTGTTTGCTCTTTGCCTCATCTCATTCCTCTAGGACATACCTGTAATGAAAAACCAAGAACGGACAGCTGCTGGTTTCAGCCTGTGGTAATCAGCACCCCCACACACATCTGTGTGTGGCTGGGGAGGGGAGTTATCGAAAAGTCAGTGGGCTGGAACTGAGGGAAACCACATATGATGTGACTGTCTTCGGCATATTTATACCACAACACAGAAAGTCATTTTTTCCAGAGGAGGTGACCAGCGAGCATTTACCGTCAACTTCAATACCTACAAGACGATGCACCCACCTTCCTATGAGGGTGAATCCTTAGAAGGGTCTTCTCCATTTCACATCCTGAGACTTTAACTACTTTTCTCAGGGCTTCCCTCTGGACATATGCGGAAGGAACCACTCTGTCCCCTGAACCTTCTTTCCTCTAAACCATGTAGTTCTCAAAATGCCTTGCTATGATCTATCTTCCTGGCTCAATATATTTCTAAATAAAAACCACCTCTACAAAAAGGCCTCACTGTTATCATAAGTCCAGATAGCTCCCATGGATTAACACTCCAAAGTACAAAATGGTACTGGGAAATTATTAAATGTGCTCACTCCACAGAAGGGCCGCAATCTCCGTGTGAGATTTCCTGAGCTCTAACAGGCATGAGGCTGATTGATGAACTATTTCACACCACGACAGCTCCTCCGAGGCAGATGCCATGGCCACAATTTATAGAGGAAGGTTTGAGGCATTTTCAACACATCTTGAACAGAAGGCAACAGTGCCTCCCTGACCCTCCCCTCCTCTGCTTCTTGTTCTCTCCTTGAGTCTGGTCAGAGACGTGTGGACCCAGCTTCTAAGGCTCCTTGTCTATCCTCACAGATCCAGTGACTTGCTTCTTCATCAGTTCTCTACCTATGGATCCACCATTCTTCGTTTGCTTGCTGCCCCATACCTCTGCTCATGTCCCAACTGTGTTCAGAAACTTTCAGTGATCTCCAAGTTATCTGATGTTGAAAGTCGATGAAAATCTTGAGCATAATCCTCAATCTTCCTTAAAATATACTGGATTTTTCTGTAGCCTATTTTCCCTGGACTCTTCATCAGAGTTCCCCCAGGAAGCAGACTGCACACACACTAGACAGAATTCACTAAAGGAGCTATTTTTAGGGATGTGAGGAATGCAGATAGAACCAACAATACAAAGTAACTTTCACCAGGGCCAAAAACAGTGAATATTTCTAACTTCCCTGAAGGGGCAAGAGCCAGGAACAGTGCTACCCAGTGTTACATGGCAGCTGGAGCTAGAGCTGAGAGAAGATAGCCCTCAGATGGAAGTGTGCCTAGAGGACTATAGTCTCCACCACAGTCCTAGCTATGAGGGCTGGGTAAAAATCAGTGAGAGGACAGAAAATAAACCAGCCAACTCTGCTTGTTCTGGTGGCTTGCCATGCCTCCAATAGGAAACCCCAGGGTGGAGGGGCTGCTATGGCTCACCAGTAGAAGCCAGCCCCTTAGAGTACAGAACCAATACAAAACAAACAAAGAACTGATAAAGTATAGACAAAAGGCATGGGGAGAATAACATAAACCTTCTACCATTTGTATCCTATCTTCAGTCAAAAGCATGAGCTCATTACTTTTTAAACACAACATTTCCTGATCTTGTACAGTGGTCACACCATCTCCTCCCTGTGGAATATCCTTCTCTGCAGGGTAGAGTTGTTCAGGGTCATAGGGGAGGCACTGAGGTTACCCATTCACTCACAATACTCTGCCTACATTGCCTGGTCTGTGGAGATTTGCTTAGTGGAATGATTTAAGACAGGGGAGGAGCACAGATACTGCAGACAAAGCCTCCACCAGGAGGCTCATCATATTGAGATATGCTCAAAGGAAATCCAAGCTCTCACACAAGCTCTCAGTATACTCTGTTCATAAAAAAAATGAAAAGCAAGTTCCAGAGATGGAAATATGTACCTGTGTACAGCAACATCTGCCCCACCGCCTCTCTCAGTACCTCTCACACTTCAGATCAGGGTTCAGGGCAGGAACACCAGAGAAACTGAGCTTCAGAGACTCAGACCTCTTGGGCAAAAGCCCTTTCCCAGCTGCCAGGTTTCTAGGCCCTCTGAATGGATCACTAGAACAGGAAGACTGGCTTTGCATTTAACAATTCTTTTCAGAGTAAAGGTTTTCCTCCCTGCACAGTTCTTGCCTTTTGTCAAAGAAAAGAAAAGAAGAAACAACCCGGAGTGAATCCCTTATAGCAGGAGGTCCGTAGGCAACAGATGCAGCCAGAAGCGCATACAGCTTATTTGTCTGAGTCCTGCTTCTGGTGCACAAAGGTGCGGGTCTCCACCTCCTGTGCATGGGGCCACAATGGGAGCTCAGGCTTGGTTTCCTGCCCCCAGGAGGGCAATGAAGCTACACATTTTCTTCCTAGGAGGACCTGTGGGGCGAGGTGGGGGTCACTGAGGCATGATGGGACTAGAGAGCTGGCAGTGCTTCTGCTCCCTTACAGGAGAACGCTTTCAGAGAGAAAAATCATGAGGGCTCTAGGGGAATCTCTTCTTTATGCATTCGGTGAACATTTTCACTTAGCCAAGCAAAGCATCAAAGAGCATGGACTTTGAAATCAGACAGAATGGGTTCAAATTCTATCTACACTGTGAACTAGCTGTGTGACCTTGTACAGTCAGGGTAATCTCTCTGTGTTCTCTGCTAAGAGGCCTAAATCAATTCATTCATATTAAGTGATTCATGTGTACCTGGCACATAGTAATTGCTCTCAAGAAAAATCAACTGTTTGACTAATGTATTTAACAGTGATAGACACAGGTAAACAGAATTCAGATGGGCCTTTCTTTCAAAGAACATGAATAAAAATGAAAATAATCAACATTTGTTGGCCATTGGCTAAACCTGAGGCTCTCTTTTAGCACTTTTATATGTTACTGTCATTTAATACTCTCAATATTTCCACTTTGGCATAAGGACATTAGGGTGAAAGTTGGTTACATAATTTGGCAGAAGTTATTTAACCAGTAAGTATCAGAAGTTAGAATTGAAGAGCAACAATAAAAAAAATGAAACCAAAGATAAATTCATCCTTGCAGTTGGTGAGAAATGCTACAAAGAAAATGAAATGTTCAGTGGTAAAGCGCAGGGGTGGCCCCATTAAAAAAAGGAAGCTCAGAATGTCCCACACTAAGACAGGTAGCCTGAGGACTCCAGGCAGAGGGTACAGCACAGGACTTGATATTAAGGTAAGGCAGAAACAGGGGTGTTCAAGAATATGAAAGAGGCTAGAATGTTTGGAGTGCAATGAGTGAGGGGGAAGAGGAGTGAGAGAAATCTAGAACGTAGGCAGAGTTGATCATGGCAAGACTTGATAAAGACCTTAGATGTAAATGCAATGGAAAGCTGCCAGAGGACCTTATAAAGCAGGATGGCTTGATCTTCATGTTTCTGTGGAGTAAACCTTGAATGAAAGCACAGTGAACCTTAGAAGGAAACTCTCACAGTGTGTAGGGATTTGGGCCTGAAATATGTCAAGCTTGATCATTAAGGAATGAAGGCATCACTCACATCCCCAGAGAGAACTTGACACAAAGAAAAATTCTTTTGTGCTTCCATCACCATTGTCATCATCATTGCCATTGTTATAACTATCAGATCATGGGCCAAGGTCAAAATGGCCTTTGAATAGTCATAACTCCATGGGGCTCTGAGGCAAGGAGTCTTCCTTCTGGCATCTGGCCTCAGTGGGACAGCACAAGACCTCAGTCACAACGCACATATGAACACCAAAAGAAACCTAGAATATAAGCATTCAAGAAAAAGGTGTATAAATAGCCCCAAGTACTTTGAGACAGTTGAAGACAGACTGATAGTGGGAATTGCATGTTAGAAACAAGAAATGATTAATGAAGTTTCTTTTGCTTGTAAAACCACTGAGAAATGGTAAGCATCCCTCCTTTTGGTATCTGGGATCTTGATACACTACTAGATAATGCTGAAATATTTGTTGATTGATCATACACAAATTTATTGAATAAACCTGCTATACCACCTGTACTGAGCACTGGGAAGTACAAAGACAAATAAAATACTGTTTCTGCCTTCAAGGAGCCTCAGGCTCCTTACTTTGCAAACAAGTAAAAGAACAATTATAATGTTATATGACTGAAGCCAGGAGAAAGAGGAAAACAAGGAGTTGTGAAAGTATTTATACTTGAGATTTAATCCAGGGTCAGGGTAGATTCTCAAGGAAGAAAGGTAAGGAAGAGACAAAAGAAAGACACAGAAAGCACTTCTGAGGTATTAGGGGGACTGAGGACACTTAGAGTGCTGTAAGTTTCCCAACAAAAAGGTAGTAAAAGACAGGCCCACATCAACAAGAGACTTTATGCTAAGAAATTAAGGTTTTCCCACATGCTTTACAGGTCCCTGAAACATTTTAAGGAAGTACACAATACTCTTTTTTCACACAAGAAAAGCAATGTAGAAGGGGAAGGTTTGAAGGCAGGAAATCCTGGGACATGACTTCGGTGTGCTAAGGCAGGACAAAAGAGTCAGAGAGGAGGAAGAGTTGGCAAGGCCATTGAAAGGTAAAGTCAACAGAAGATGGTGATCAGTGGCATTTGGCAGAAAGACAGAAAGAAAGGGGTTAAATTTTCCTCCCACGTATAAGTTAGACCAGGTGACAACAGACCCGGTGTACAAGCCTGGTATTGACCCGTCAGACAGTAGGGAAGCACTAAATGTTTTTGAATAGCAGAGTGATCTGATCACAGCTGTAACATGCCAATAATCTGCAATGTTGCTTGGAGGATAAACATTGGTTGAAGGATGTTTTCACGACTATCTACTGAGTGGGAAGAATTATAGACCTGAACAAGGAATATTTACATGAAAAGCTGGAGCATGGTAGACAAAGCAAGCAAGGTCTGACAGGAACTGTAATCAAGAGTAAAGGTTGAAGGGCCAGGGATTTAGCTCACTGGTTCCGGCGCCTGCTGTTCAAGTGCAGTGTCCCAGGTTCAATCCCTGGTAAGCATGTACAACAGTGTTGGGCATGGTGACTCCAAGCCCACCAGCAATTAGCACCACTTACCACAGTGCTGGGTGTGATTCCTCATGGCTGTATCCCAGCACTCTGAAGCAAAGGCAGAAGGATTGCATGAGTTCAATGCTAGCCTAGGCTATATAGTGAGCTCAGGGCCAGCCTGAACTACAAAGTGAGACCCTGTCTCAAAAAAAAAAAAAGGAGTAAAGGTTGAAACATTATCCTTCAGGTAAGAGACCTTCTTCCTGTGGGGTGGGGCAATGCAGAAGAAAATAGAAACCAAAGATACCTTCCAAGTGAACAAGGTCAAAGCTCTGCCCAGGGTTCCCAGCGGCACCAGTGGCCATGGAAAAATCAGCCCAGAGTGGGCAACATACGTCAAACATTTGGTTGAGATGATCTGAATTTATTGTCAAGTTTTTAAAAAGCAAGTAATGAAATCATCCTATTTATTTGAAACATGTACGTGGACTATAAAGCTACACACCAGAAAGTTCACAGTCACCGTGTGGGAGAAGAAAATGCCTAGGTGAGTTTTGCTTTCTCCTAGATGCTTTTTATGTATTTTCTACCATGAACAAGCATGACTTTTGCAATCAGAAACCCAGCAGAGTTTAAAATATATTTGTAAGGCTTATATAGCATAGCTGTCTCCCAGAATTGGAAAGGAAGCTGTTTTTTAACTCCTTTTTTTCCAGCCTATTTATGGTTCTTGAGATGCAGAGTAACTTAAATGCTCTCAAGAGGAAAGCTGTGGGCTTGCTTACATCTTCTGTGGCCCCACATCCCTGTGGGTCTTTATTGCTCAACAGAGGGTCATCTCCTTCCCTGATACAGAGTGTACAGGCCCCAGCCCCTCATGACTGAGGCTCTACACCTGAGTAGAAGAGGCCCAATGGGCTCTGTGTCCACAGCTACCCCACTGCTCAGCACATCTCCCTTCCCTTCCCCTAAAGGACAGAACCATTTCCCTACTTTTTCTCTTGCCATGACTCAATTACCAAAGCTCCAGTTCTGGCAACCAACTCACCACTTCTCCCTTCATCCTGTGTCCAAATATTCTGCTTCTCAAATTGTCACACACATAAAAAGAAATGCTATTCTGCCCTCAAACCCAGTGGGAGTGAAAAATTCAATAAAATGAAAAGACTCCATTGTCTCTAAAAGGGAAGGCATAGAGCAGGAGGGAAGGGGGCTGCCAACCAGAACTTGCAGGCAGTGGTGCCCCAACAAAAGCCTACCTCTGTGTTCACAGGATCTCCTTAAAACTACAGAGCCTTGGGCTCCAGTCTCAAGTTGTTGGCAGAAGTTTTCCAATGAAATGAAGGCTCAGGCTGTCTTAGCAGGATGAGTTCTACCTGTTGGAGGTTAGGAGAAATACTATAGAAATAAAGAGAGATGAAAAAGAAGGATAAACAGGGATGGAAGGGAATACCTTCTGGGCTGCCTTGGGTTTGTAATAGTAGTTTCTTCTCAGTGAAATGCTCCAAGAGTTTTCATTGATGACATGTATTTCTTCTCACAGTATTGCAAAGATTTTTAACAGAAGGGTCTATGAGGAAAAAATGAGATATAGAATCTGAAATCATGATTAATGAAATGTTTAGACCACACGTCAGTTATCCATTGTCTTGCCAATATACAGTCATGTGGTTCTATGAATCTGCAGAGGATCTCCCAAAACAAGTATTTCCAGAATAATAGAAAGTTAATGCTCAAAAGGAATCTGACTGTCACTCAGGACAGATTTTATATTTTTATAGATTTTTTTAAAAAAATTGAAGCCATTCAGCAGAGCTGCATCCCCAGTTCCTAAGTGGCTCCATGCTATCATACACTCCATCTGAACTCAGCTCCTACTTGGTAGCTAAAGGTCAGGCCATGGGAGAAAACCCTGGGTAACAACAGACAGAAGGGTCTCTCCAAGGTCTCTAATAAACTGGACAGAAGAGCTGAGAAATGACATGGCACTGTGTTTTCAGAGCTGTATTCTGCAGACACTCCCAAGATCAAAAGCCAACAGAAGGAGGTTCACTTGACAGGGTTAACAGTAGGTTGTCCGGGAGGCCACTTCTGGCCACAGAGCCCAGCCACAGCTGAATGCAGTTGCAATAATAAGCATCCAAGAAACCCCAAGGAGCTTGGGCAGAAGGAAAGCTTGCCCTCCCCGAGGAGACTGTGGTGAAACTAGAGAAGTAGTTTTTAAAATATAGCACCAATGAAAGCAAATGTCTGCATGTTTCCATTTTCAGCTTTGTAATTTTCCAGTTCAAGTTGGCTCAGGATCACCAGTTTACACAAATTCAGGGCTCCTCTCACATGTGCAGTGTAAAAGCCTTAACAATCATGGCTCCAATGAGCAAATGAGGAACTGTGTTCAGCGACAACGCCAGGGATAAGGGTGGCAAAGTAGGGAAGGTGGAGAGTGGGAAGGGCTACAGCAGCTGGCTAGATAGATAGACTCAGAGGGGCCTATGGAAGCTCAGAAAATTGACAAACTGATGCATGGTAACAGCAAGAAAAGTAGCCCAGCTAATTTAAATCCATGGCTGTAATAAAAAAAAAATCCTACTACAATTAAAAGCCAGCTTCGTCATCTACCAAATCTTTTTTAAACGAACTGCTAATATGGGGAAAAAGTGACTGGGTTAAATTTCCTTTTCCCCTTACATTTCTTTTCTGATCAAGGTGTTAATAAGAATGAAAAGGTCCAAAGCACGGAGAGAGATGAAAATGGTCTGGAAAGCAAGAACTATACCATCAACCTTCAAATAAAGCAGTGCTGATTTTCACATCAGGAGGTGGAAGACATCTGCAGACAGTTAAAGAGCTTCCCTTCAGAAGGTCGTGAAGACTGTGATGAGAAAAGAGATGAAGATCTGGCCTAGGAGCAAGACTTGCGGATCGTGGTCCTGATTCCAGTGTCTCTGCCCCTCAACTCCTTCCACACTAACACACTAACTTGGGTACAGTGACTTAAAACACTTTTAGAATCTAGGACAAAATTCTCCAAAATCTGTAACATTGGATGCTTTATACAGAATGGTAGGACAATCAAACCTATTTCTCAGGGTCCTTGTGAAGATTAAATGAAAAGAAATGCTGTAAACATATGATGGGGGTTCTACAAACATTTCATCTGAAGTTTCATTTATCTCTAGCAACAATCCCATCAGATAGAAGTCAGTTCCATCTCCCTTCACAGAAAAGTGTATTGAGCCTCGGAGAATTTAATGAATCTGCCTAACGTCACATGTAGACTAACTCTTGAGACAGAGGCCCTGAACTGAATTTAAACAGTTCTATGTGAAAGCCTACCTAATAACTCTGTGTAACCAAGCCACTCTGGTAATATATGTTTATGTTTTGGATCATAACAGATTATCAATAAGTACCATAATGTCTAGACTATCACCCAGTATGATGAAGAATTTTAATATATGTTTATTGAAGTATTTTAATATATGTTTAATATATGAATAAATGGGCAAATAAACTATGTCACATGAGGCTGTTTCACTGGGATTCTAGATTTTTGAGGGCTACCCAGCCCTGTAACACAGATTACTGATGGGATTCTAGGGTGACTGCTTTTCAAAGAGTCAGGAGTCAGAGTCGGAAGGATGTGCCCTTCCAAGTCTGAGATATACAAGGGTCTGAATGAGACACAGCACCATACCATAGCACCAAAATGCCATGTGTACACTTGGGGTCTAAAATTCCAGCTTTTCATTGAATCTTAAAATGAATAAACAGATCAAGAAAGAAAACATCGAATTTATTGACACTTTTCTGTGAAACTAATTCAATAAATAATTGAATGAGACTTGTAATTCTGATGAAGAGTTTGTCTATATTCCTAGTGGCTTCCTGAAGTTCTTCTGACTTTACACAATCACATGCAAAAACGTCTTTTCAGAAGAGGACTGACATTTACTGGTGAAATGCTGAGCAGACTATGTAACTTCATACCCACTGTGTGGAGCAGGCAGAACGCTCCAAATCACAGCTATAAACCTCACTCCCCACTCCCACCCCATAGCAACCCCAGGCTCCATGGTAATGAGCCCGGATCGGGAGTGTCTTAAAGAGACCACACATACTCTTTGGAAGTAGTCATGTTCACAAAATGGAATCCCTTTCCTTCTCCTCTTCCTGTTCCAACCAGCCTCCTCTCTTTCCGTCCTCTCCTATTCTGTTGGCAAAGAACAGGCTTATGGGGTGTGAAATGACCCAGTCTCTATTCTCAGAACTCCCACAACCACACACAGCATCCAGTTCCAAGAGGTAAATTCTCTCTACTCCATCATCAGAACCAGCAAGTGGTTTGAAAAACGAAGGAGAGGAGAAAATAATGCCAGAAGTAAATAAATCACTGGAGCATGAAAGGAACCTTCTCAAAACATACAGACAAGCCCAAGGGCAAAGGAAGGCAAAGGAATGAAGAACAAAATGTGCTGTCTTCCAAGACAGGTAAGAAACTAAGCTTGCAGGGGGGCCAAGGAATATGTTGTTCCAAATTGTTAATCAATGCCAGATACCAACAGCAGCAACTGCTAATAATGAGGAAGGAATCGCCTCTCTTCAGCTGTAATTATTTCTGACACGGGTCTCTAGGAAGAGTGTCAAGACTCAGGTTAGCAGCTCAATGTGATAATAACCTACGATTACCAGGAATTCACAATGTCTAGAGGTAAGGAAATTGTGGAGGAAGGGAAATGGCAATTAGAAATACTTGTCATGGTAATTACATTGTGAATAGCAGGCATCTACATTTCAGCAGCCTGTGTGAGGTTTCTTCCGTTTGACTTTAGAAAAACATCTTCGGGGCAGGTAGAGAAATGGAGAAGGACATCAATTTTTCAAAAATAACAGTGTGGGAAAAATATTATTGCTGTCCAAATACTAGTGTGCTAGATAATAAAAACTCTTGAAATTCATAAGGCTGAGAGCAATATTACTTGACCAGCTGGTGAAGTTGCCTTAAGCCAACTAGCAGCCATTTGATTACCCCAGTCAGAGTGGTGACTTTGGTTCGTGTCAACACTGGCTTCTACCAAGACCAAAACAGCTCTTCCCTTTACTCTTTAGTGGCTGTTATTGTCAAACACGAACACATCCAAAGTTCTCCATGTTAGAGTTGGTCTGAACATATAAAGTGAGGAAGACTCAAAGCCTCCCAGAGTCCAATATGATAATAAAACAAAATAGGCCTATACTAGTGGACACAGTGAATGGGAGCATCATCATGCTTCTGTACTGGGTCATTTGCAAAGCTGTGGAGAACCCAGGAAACACAGACACTCATCCCCATCTCTACTACGGACAAAGTGCTGCCTTCGCTCTAACTCTGAATGATGTGTTAAACCTGGAGATGGAATGAGCATTCCAGAAAGGGAACATGGCCATGTTGATCTCCAGCCTATGATTTCCATAATATGAGGTTCTTAACCCACAAACTCCTCATGATCTGATCGTCTCCAAGTCTCAAAATCCAGCTCCCAGACACCCACATCACCATTTTTAGCTGTAGTCTATTAATGACAGATCCTCAGACACATCATGCTTCCTGCATATTTTTGTATGCGTTGTTCTCTCTGAGGATCTCTTTCACCTAATTAATACTTGCTGCACGATCAAGACTCGTCTCTGGAGTCACAGGCCTCCAGATGCCTTGCCTGATCCCCCTCCTCACCCACTCTGACAAATCTGGCTTTAAAGCCTCTTCTGTGCACTCATATTGCATCTAGACTCTGGCATGTTGCTGTAGGACAGCATCAGACCGTGTGCCCCTATTTGTCCATTTCCCCACTAGACTGTGATTGGCTAGAGGCCTAGACTTCCCTTCCCTTTCTTCTTCCCCAAGTCAGTTACACGGGAAGCCTTTTGCCCGGCTCAAGTTGAATAGAATCCATAGAGAAGAAGGAAGAAAGTCAGTTTAATTAAAGAGGGAAGATTACTTGGTACATTCAGAAATAATTAAACTTCTAGCAAGTACTGGTTTTGCCAGCTCCAGGGTCTAAAGGCTAAATTCTAAGATTTGGCACGTGTCTAAGTTGTGGTAATATTTGGAGAGTTTTTGAGTTCAGGAATTTATACAGGTTAATAAAAGGACTTAGTGAGCAATGAAGACACAATCGAGAGGGGCAGTGGACTTTGCTGACCCTCTGAGCTGTGCCTCTCCTCTGGAGACCCAGTGATGAGCTTGCCCTGGGCCTGCCTGAACTGTCTTGTCAGTCCCATGTTGTTCTGCCCATACGGGTGAGTGCTAGAAGAGAGCTGAGTTTGAATAACTGACTCGCAGATTTCCAGGAAAGTGCTGCCCTCTCAGCTCTGCAAAATGCAAGCCATGCCTCTAGAGCTCAATGTCTAGATTCTCGATGAGCAGATGCCCTAGGAAGCTCAGTATTTCTCTGGGAAAGGGTGGTTTTAGAGATTGCTTGGTGAAAGCATGTTTTCCTGATTGTTTGGTGAAAAAAAAAAAGCTTTTCCTGCTCTGATTTGAACTTATTTGGACCCCATTTGCATAATGATGTAATATATCCTGCACAACACCAGTAAGCATCCCCTGGGCAAAGCAATTTGAGAAATGACATTAGTTTAATTACCTGATGCTGGGTGATCTTGGCTAAGGCAAAAAAAAAGTCTGTGTGAAGGCTGTGACACCCTACCATACATGCCAGATACTTAGTTCCATAGGGAATAATTAGCACAAAAAGATAGTGGCCTACAAAAAAGGGAGCTGGGGCTCAGCAGCAAAGCAATAAGGGAGGAAAGAAAACAGAGAGGATCCTACATGCAAAATTTCCAATTGTGCTTTGCCAAATACAGTCAGGGGTGGTGGGCAGAAGTAAAGGAGCAAACTCACAGGAGCATTTGTGATAGTCAAGACAAGAGGACAATGTCCAACCCTAATGTACTTGATTAGCATAGTAATGTTGGAGACTTTGCAGGTGGAAGCATCAGAAGGCAGCTCCCCCACCAGGAAAGGAGTGAGCACTTTCCCTATGGATAGGACACCGTCAGAAGGCTGGGCCTAGAGGACACAGGTGGAAGGGCCATTTGTGATCACCATTGAGACACCTCTTGAGAATAACCAGAAATATCTGGATGGGGGGGCATGGGAAAAAAAAGAGGTCAGATCTTGTAAGTAGAGCATAGGCTTACACATATGAATTAGCATTCAGAAGCCAGAAATAATTAATAGTATCAAATAATCTCAATCATACCCTTTACTGTGGTCTGTCCCTTCTAAGATTCCTGGTTGAAATCAAATCACCTGTCATGATAGTGTTAAGGAATAGAGCCCTTCAAAGGTGACAGGATTGTTACGAGGAATTATTGCCAGTGCTACGGATGGAGCTCCATGGTACAACACTTCCCATGCATGCACAAAGTCCAAGCTTAACTCTCCAGTATCACAGAAGATTTACAAAGTAGGTGAACTTTTAAAAAAAGTTTACTTTTTTTCGATACAGAAAGAGAATTTACTTTTTGATACAGAAAGAGAATATACGAATGGAAGGACAGAAAAGAAAGAGAAGGGGAAGTAAAAAGGATTATGATGCAATATGTAGATGCATTGGCTCACTACGGGGAAGGTACTCATTGTATGTTACACACATTTTCTAATAAATATATGAATAATAATAAGAGGGTTTAATGCATGTTCTCATTCCCATGGGACTGGGTTAATTAGCATGACAGTAGAAAAGAGAGAAAAAAAGAATGGGGGAAGTCAGGCCCTCCCACCTGCCTCATCTTTTCCTCCGGTGCTCACTCGGCCTCCCACTTTCTTCTCCGAGCAGGTGATACTGCATTAGGTCTGTATCAGAAGCCAAGCAAATGTTGGTGCCATGTTTTTGGCTTCCTGATTTCCAGCACTATGACCAAAATAAATCTCAGATTCAAGTATTTTATTATAGTAACAGAAAACAGAACAAGACTTCCATCCCAAGCAAAATTACCAAAAGTACCTAAAACTATTTCTTGCATAAAGAAGGTCAATAAATATTAAGTGTGTAGCTGAAGAGAGGACAAGTCTGCTATGTAACTAGTCTGTACTAGAGAGGATATCGCTTACAACCAATATTCTCTCTGCTGTTCCGTTTATTCCTGTATGTGTGGCCGCTGGATGAGAAACTAGTAAACCTGAAATTACTCTGCACTACCCTCCGCTGATTGAGAAAGCAGGTCAGAGGTGCCCCAAATGCCTTCAGGTTCAACAACTGTCCCAGGAAGAAAAATAAGCACTTCCCTCACTGGTCCACCTGTCCCCACCTTCCTTTACCTCCTCTTCCATAGCATACTGGGACCTTCTCCTCCAAGTTCCTCTCTCAGGGGAGGGCTCCACATCTGTGACATAGGAATCATGCAGCTCATCTTTTGTAACGATTTGTAAGTTTTGCCCTTAATGTGGGTGCTGGCCCGTCTGCCAGTTGTTTTGTGAAGAACAGGAAGGAGTGTTTTACAGCTCAGCTGCTGGGAAGCACAGATGTTGCAGGCTGTGTCTTGGTGAGGTGGTAAAGGCTGCAAGGAAGGTGGGAGCATTAATTATCTTCCTGCAGCTGTTCATTAGCCCACAGACGCCTCATCATGTCGTCTTCAGCACTGACAGTCACACGACTCCAAAGCATAACAAACCCAAAGAGTTGAAGGAGGAAGAGAACTATGTGAAGGTTAAAATAGAAAGTAAGACACGGAACAGTTGAAGACGGTCTGTCTCACTTCCTGGAGCAGAGGGAGATCGCAGGGCATGCTGGGAGGTAACCTAGGGCTCAGCTCCATGCTCAGCAGGGAAACCCCAATGCAGGCTGCACGCAGAACTCCCTCCCCCTCGGGGAGGACCATCTTACAAGGGTAGAACAGGGTGCTGGGTAGAGGGACAAAGCAGCTGCCTTTTTAAATTTTAACTTTGAAGTGTCAGTGAAAGATGCTGATTCGACAGCCCTTTCTACTCAATTGCTGAGTCAATTCAGTCTCGGTAGAAACACAATTCCCATCAATGATCTGGAGAAAAGTATTTCAGACCTCAATATATTTAGCCTGCTGAGATCTCACCTAAACTCCATTTTATTTTACTCCACACAGGGGAAATAGAAATGATAGCCTCAAACACTGGTAGAGCAATATTCAAATCAGCTCCTGTGAGCTGCAGCCTGCCCATCTTGATACCACACACCTGGCTCTGAGGCCAGGGGGCCTGTACTTTATTCTACACACGTGGCATGCTCTTGGCCTTAGGTCCCACCCTTTTATGAATCTTTCATGAAGTCATGGTGGAAAGACAAATACCTTCTCTGTTCCTGTACTGTATACTCCTATTCCTTGTACATGAAATTCATTAAAGAACCAGGACAATAATCCTATGTGTGGTACAAATTAAGAGTCTCTGCCATCCCAAAACAGGTAAATTCTGGATGGAGCAAATGATGTACTTCCTGTCCGTGGCTTCTAGCAAGAGGAGTTTCAGCTATAAGATAAGGATAAATGAGGCCTTTCCCTGGCATTTGATGGGACTCTCTGGCAGAGGAAGGTGCAGCCCTCCTCCCTCATCAGGCCCCATGCTGCTTCTCAGCACTAGGGATTGTCCAAGCCTTGGCCACCTTGCCTGAGCCTCAGTGTGAGCAGTGAGGTAGGCTGTCCCACCCTGCCTGCTCTCCCACAGATGACCCTGAGTGTTCTCAGTTGCCATGTGCTACCCACAGACTACCACTGACAGGCAGCATTATTGCACAGCCATCTCAGTCATGATCTAGTGGCTTCAGTCTGTTACCATATGGCCCCAAGAATGACCCAAGACATAGAGAGCCCAGAACAAGAGGAAGCCAGAAATGTTATCCCTTCCACCTACCCCAACCCAGCCTAAGTCATTTGACAGCACCGATCTTCGGTTGAAAGACTTCTGGACAAATCGTCATGCGTCCTTCAGTCAACAAGGCTTTCCTTCACTAAAAAAGTTCTTCCTCATGCCTAGTCTGAACTTACACTTAAAACTGGGGGCCGCTTCTCCAAGCACCATGTTAGAAAGGTGAGTGCATCTCCTGTGTTCACTAAGACTTAGTGACCTAATTCACATCTAGGCAGTGAGTTCAAGGCCATTTCTGATAACACCACACAGGACAAGGGACTAAAAGGCCATCTACATCTAGCACCAGTCACATAGACAAATCTCTCATCCAAACTGAGAGAGGATCCAGGATCTTGCGGAAGCAAGAACCTACTCTGCCTTCCCTCCCCTGACTCCCTCAGTGGTAACTCAGAGCTATTCATTTTTAAGTGGTTTTCTTCATTCTCAGTAGTTCTACTTTGGGCATTTTGCTATTTTTATATTATTTATATGAGTGTGATCCTTTTGTGATGATTATCTGTGATTAATCCTCGCAGCTATGGGAAAATCAGCGTCACGGCTGGTACCACATCTAACACGAGTTGATGTCTGAATAGGTTTTTTTGTGTTAAGCAGCTTTGCAGGTTCACTTTAATTGACAAGAGAAAAAGAGGGTACGCAATTAAAAAGGTGTTTATTATTTATTTTTTAATTTATAATTTATGGGAATTATGTATCCAATAGACAGAGAATAAGGCATGCTTTCAACATGATTTAATGAAGCCAGGTGGCACAGCAGGAGGGCTCTCGTGCCTGCCACAGGAAGGTTCTGTGTCCTCTTCCACCTTGGTCTGAGCTGGCAAAAGTGACCTTTTGCCCAGTTAAAAGGAGGATGAAGCAGGACACTGTGTGAGTCTTAGGAATGGGGTCCCAGCATGGATCCCAAACCACTGTTTAGAATAGGACACATGACTAAAGGATCATGCCACTTTCTGACATTATGGGATGGGGGAGAAGCCGGTTATTCTCCTACCCCAAGGCTGCCCATCTCCAGACATCAGAAGTCAGACAATCATGACTGGAGTTTAAAGAGTTAAAGAGGAGATTTACAGGATTGTATTTCTTTCCCTGAACCATCAGGCAGTTCATATGTACACATTTCTCTCCACTAAGTCCTCATTTTCTACCATTTCCCTTGATTTGCGGCTCCTTTTTCCCCATTTCTTTGATTTAATGCCCAATTATTTTTTGTCTCATTGCCAGTAAAACAAAATATTTCATAACTGCTTCTTGGAGGTTTTTTTTGGGATGCTATTTTAAATATATAACTTACACACCTTTTACTGCAAAATTTAGAGGGATCTAATGAACATCGAGATATGAATTCTACATTTTTCTCCACATGCTGACCTAAGTTTAACACTTAAGTGCACCATGCCATACTGTTCAAATGCCCAGCATTCCCATCTCTGGGCCTCTACCCAGAAGCCTCCATGGCGTCAAGGGGCCTGAGAACAGGAACATTAAGACTTCGCCTCACCCACTCCTGCCTTCTGACCCCTGGCAGAGAAGACTAAGTGAACAGGGAGGCTGGCGGGTCAAGGGACTCGCTGCCTCCACACCTGTCTGGCTCCATGCCTGCCACGAACTGACCACACAGCCTTGGCCAGCTCTCCTCTACAATTTGGTCCTTAGTCACCTCATATATAAAGTAGGCATTTTGAGTTGAATTCCTTTAAATTTTCTTATGGTTATAAAGCTCTGGGTTGTTTTGTTTTGTTTTTTTTTCCTATGTCCTAGAAACAGGAATTAAACTTCCAGGCCAATGGGTCTGGTTTCAGTATTTGAGGAGAGAGAATATTAAATACCAAAAGGCGAGTCTTCTCAACTATTGAAATCCTTGTCCCTGTTTAAGCCTCTTCTGGCCTACTTTTGGCATACACATCCACAAGGACAGTAGGACAGAAAGGCATCTTACAGAACTTGTTTCTCATTTATTTGACAAGCTTACTTCTTTTTCTGGTCATCCTATTTTACAGTTCATTGTTCTATGCTCAAAATAAAAGTAAAACTAACTTTGTTTCAATAAGTCTCTGCGAGCTTCATACAAACTGAAAAAGATGTTGAGAACACCCTAGAGTATCCACTGAACCCACTCAAAATATGGTTACAGGACATGGTCCCTTCATTCCAGGTCTGCCCCGAAGAAAAGATGACTAATTATTCAGGCAAAACTCCACCAAGTCAGCTCCCAGGTTCTGTCACATTGCACAATAAGGCATCCAGAATGCTTTCATACAGAGAGGGCACAAATGGCCCCAAGTAGGTCCCCAGCCCAGGGTGTAGGCTTCTACAGGCAACATTTCCTGACAAGGTTAAGTTCTAAATGGACAAAATACACAGAGTTCACGAAACAGTAAGATTCAAGCCCAAGTCCCAAGACCAGGAAACTCAAAGAGGCAAAGAAATCAGAAGTACAGAGATAGTTACAAAGAGTCCAAAGGGAAATTACTTTGGATTTGGTAAGAAAAAGATTGCCAAGCCAGTAAGTCAAAAAAGAAGACGAAAAATCCCAGGCTTCTGTTAAGACGGATTTATACCTTACTGCATATTATTTCAAATCAGTCTTTATTGGAGTGGAGAGCCAGAATTGCCCTCCAAACACACACACACATGCACACATGCACGCACGCTCACTAGCACACTGACTCACAGGTAAAGAAGCTGTCTTGTGTTCTTGGAATTCCACGGAAATTTCTAAAGCCATGATGAAGTTTGTTTCTTGGGGACAAGCAAGACCCTGATATCCAAGTGTAGACCATAGTGAAGAAGGTTCTGGCAAGATAGTGACTTGACCGCCCAGTGTTTCCCTTGTATCTTCAGATCTTTGTTTCCAGACAAGTAGCTGTTGGCACCAGCAGACATCAGGGTGGATCTCGCGGAAGGATGTGGGAGTCTCTCTGCTTTTAGGAGAGACTTTGTACCATTGACCCGTGGGGAGCCTGGAGATCTAGTTATGGAGCGGCCTGGTGAGCAGCCAGAGTTTGGGAGCATGAACCTGGGGAAGTGTGTGCCCATCCTGAGCGAGGACCCTGTCCTGCCCAGCCCCAAAGGACAAGGCGTCTGAGTCTTCTCTCCTCCTAAGTCTGGAAGGAAGACAAGAGGCTCCACCCAGACTCTAGCTGTGATACTGGCCTTGAGGGCGAAGATCCTTCAGCCTGTCTGCATCAGACCTTCCTTCCAGTTCTCCAGCAACCACACCTGAGGCCCAGTAAGAAAACAGATAAAAATTGAAGTGCATCCTACAGCAAACCACATGTGTCCGTGTTGAACAACATGGCCCCATCCTTCAGAAGCTTCAGGTCTAGAGGAGGCTTAAGAGCTCCATCAAAACTTGTTTGGTTTTATCAGTTCTAAAAATGATCCGTCTTGGAGAAAATGACCCTCTTTTGCAAGGGGCAGGTAGTTTTTCACAGTCAGTTCGACCAGTAATGGACCTCTTGTCTTTTTGTGCTGTGCTTCCTGGAGGAGTTCTTAAATATGATTAAGGGATAAGGCCAAGGAAGAGTTCCTCTCTGGTGACTCCTCACTTTTACTGTGTCAGGCATAACTATTAAGAAAGGAATCTGGTCTCTTATAAAGACAACACAAATTTATACATCGAAAGGAACATAACTGATGGGGTTTTCTTTCTTCCTCACCTAGAAATTAAAACCAAGTGAAAGAGATACACAAGGAGTCATAGAGAGAGAATTGAAAATATCACCAGTCTGATTGACCATGAGATTTTGAATCTGCGGCCAAGAGCCTTGCCAATATTTAATCTCCAGATTAAGCAGACCCAGCCATGCAGACCTCCCTAGTAGGCAGGTCAAAAATCTGCAGACCTGCAGATCTGAAAGCAGACACGAGAAGGAATGCAGCCATTCATGCCCAGTCATTTTTGGGATTCAGTTATTCTTGCCCTGGTACAAAACAGCAGAGAGAGACTGGCCTGCAATGTTGTGAAGCTCAGCCCTCCACACAGGTAGGGGTGGCCACAGGAAAAGGCTTCTTCTGCTTCAACCTAATAACCATTTCCTTCAAGTGGACCCCTTGGGACACAGTCTCTTTTCGCAGTGCTGCCATCATTCAGAATGCTTTTGAGCTCCTCTCTGGGAATCCTATTCAGAGCCTGCAGCTCATTCTTTGAATCCCTTCAGTTGCAGCCAAGTTTCATCTCCAAGCATGAAATAGTCCAGAATCCTCGGAGCAAAGCAGAGAGAAACCTTTTAGGTCAATATGAAAGTGACCGCAGAGAAATGAACGTGGTTTTCTTGTGTGAGGTAGATACTGGTGCTGAAGTTTGATCAATGGTTTTAGCCTAATGGTGGCATCCTGGGAATGAAGGTCTGGCTGCTGTGAAGCTAAAAATGGGGACATCTAAGCAGACAGGCTTTTTAAGCCACTTCCAAGGGGAAGAGGCCCTCTCACAAATACAACTGACATACTGAAAGACTGGGCTTTCTGACATATTCCAATTGTTTATGAACAAAAAAACATGAAATGTTGATGCAAAATCTTTGCACCAACAATTTCAAACATAAAATTATGTATTCCAAGTTGACAACTTCAAAGAGGACACTGCTCATTTCACAAAATTCTGCACCATTTATGGGAAGAATTATCCTGACCATCGTGGTGAAAACTTCAACTGTAAGCATCAGTGATGGTCCCTCCAACCAGGAGGCCAGGGCCGCCCTAATGACTCCACTGCTAGGGAAAGGAAGAACCTACAAATGAGTATGCCATTTGTTACCACACTCTGATTGTATAAAGAGATCAATTGTATTTTCTACTACCTTTATAATTTCCACTGTTTAGCCATTAATTCTGTGTGATCACTTTCACAAGGCCAGGAACTAGTAAAAAGAATTCAAAAGGTGGGTAGACAAAGAAAGTGAGGCATTAATGTGTCCTTAGAAGCCAGAAGAGCCAAAAGTAGGTGCAGGAGTGATACCTTAAAAACCTTCCTATTTACAGAAGCTTTGTCTGTTCCTAGCAGAGAGAAAAAGCCCTGCACAGGGAATCAGAGGGCCAGAGGAAAAGGAACTGAGCAGCTGGGAAGAGCAGGCTGAGCAAAGTTTTAAATGATCAGAGAGAAATACCGTTGTTTCCTTCTACCTCGTTGAAAGGAGGGCAAGGAGGAGCAGCTGGTGAGCGGAGGCAGGGAAGCCCAGATAAATGATACTTCTCTAACAGAGGCCTAAACACATCTTAAGAAATGAGACATACTCCCGTCCCAGAATAGTGACATTTAGGCCATCACTGCCGGCTTAGTGGATCCCATCTGCATTGTGTGGGGAAGAAGCACAGAGGTCCCCAGAGCCACATTACCATAACACACTGCTCCTGGATGGCATCCTGGAGGACTCCATTAGAACGTCAAACTGTTCGCCCCTCTGCTCAGAAGATATTTCGACTGCTGTCCGGAAGATAAGAACAGCTGTGCTGTTAAAGTCAACAGGCTCCCACTTCCACATCGACCAGATTGTGTCATCCTTGGAAGTGTAAAATATGCCTTCCTCTGCTTCAGCTCTCAAGGCTGGGGGAGGTCTGTTTACTTCTTCCAAACCTCAGAAAGGGTCAGCCCCAGTTTTAAGGAAATGCCCTGGTCCTGTTGGTTGAGAAGCAGATCAGTGGCCACTGGTGGTCCGCAGAAAATCTCTGGGCTCCGTGGCTGTTTGGGGAAGGAAAATGAAAGGGAGACAAGAGAATACAGGGAGTCCGAACATTAAATGGGCCCTGTCAGCTACAGTAATGTCCTCACCAATCCTCTCTGTCTGAAAATCTTCTAGTCCTTTCTTGGCTCAAATTCACCTTATTCTCTGAGGCATTTCCAGCCTCCTCAAGATGATCTGAAACCTTCATGTGCCTATTACTTTTCTCTCATAGCTGAGATAAAACACCTGACACCCAAAGTTAAAGGGGGGCATGTTTATTTAGCTCACAGTTTGTAGAAGTTTCAGTCTGTAATGAGTTGGCTCCAAGGCAAGGTGGTGGAGAGGCAACAGCTGATGCTGGTAGAGGCAGCAAGAGGAACAGCAGGCTTTCAGCACATCTTTCTGCCCCTTTTATCTGATTAAGATTACTTAGGGCAGGTAGCACACAGGCCCTTCATCCTAGTGCCCTCTGCCTAACCTGCCTTAAATCAATCATGCGCTCTAGATTCAGCCACCTCCAAAATAGCCTAGGACCACATGAGGCTTTGGGTAGACATCTAGACACAAAGCATAACACCTCTCACACCAGCATTTGTAGTCATTCCCTGCAGTTCTCCTGTGGGCTTGAGCCACCTTCCCTGGAGCTTTTTCTCTCCTGCCCTTCAAGCTCAATCTCTTTCAAACTGATGCTGATGTTCTCACTGCTCTTCACTTTCCCATATCCTCTTGGGGTCTTGTCACTTGCTCGAGCAAGTTATTTCCTTTGACAAAGGTGGAGCCACTCTGCCCCTAATTTATGCTGAGGGGTTTATGTCTGGGGTCTCAAGGGCTATGTGAAGAGGAAGGTCTTTGGGTTACACATTCTAGTTCAAAGTCTAATTTTTCATTTATCTAAAACCCATCTTCAGAGTTTCCAATAACACAGATTTCCCTATCACTATAATTAGTCTACCAAGGCTTTCCTTTCTTAAACTAAAAAGTAGAGAACACTGAGTTTCTTCTTGACTTGTTTTAGAGAGAAGGGAAAGAGTAAGGGAATTATCTTGCTACCCAAACAAGTTTATGTTTTCTCCCCAACAGGAGCGCATATTCTATTTTATGCTGTGCAAGACTTAGCACAGGGCCAGCCCCATGCACCAGCTTAAGGTTTAGCTCAGCCACATAGCCAAGACTCAGACCCAGGCCCACCACACTCCAGATGCCAGCCTTCCCTTGTTCTGTAGTCTCCCTGCCCCAGTGTCACATTCACAACATACCTAGCAGAAGATCCTGGGCTGGGGGAACAATTAAGACACTTTGGGTCTGAGATTGGCAAAGCAGAGGTATTGAGGGCCAACAGAGATTTCACACACTGCCCTGTGTATATTGGCCTGTAGAGAGTTCCTAGGCTGGGCCGGGGATATAGCTCAGTGGTTCTGGCGCGTCTTGCAAGCACAAGGACCGGGTTTGATCCCCAGAAACCACATAACAATACTGGGCGTGGAGACTCAGCCCAGCAGCAACCAGTACCATATACCACAGTGCCGGGCGTGGTGGTTCACGCCTGTAATCCCAGCACTCAGGAGGCAGAGACAGGAGGATTGCTGTGATATGAGTTTGAGGCTGAGCTCAGGGCCAGCCTGAACCACAAAGCAAGACCCTGTCTCAAAAAAAACCTTAAAAAAAAAAAAAAAGAGAGAGTTCCTAGGCCCTCAGGCAAAGATATGGGATCCAGCAATATTTAACATGTACAGTGATGTTATCAACAGCCATAGCATTTGACCTCCAGCCAAGACCCAGCCTGTGTCCAGGAAAACAGTAAGGAAGAGCAGTCTAGGAGCTGAACTTCTTGAGAATAATTTGGCTAAGAATAAGGATGTGTGTCACAAAGTTAGTACCACCCACTGGAGTCCTGCACCAGACCAACCTCGGACTCTACACCAGTAGACAGACAGTCTCGTGCATTTGTTAGTATCACAACTCTTTTTTTCTCCCTTGGTGAAATTTTATGCAGAGTCACAATATAAAAAAAATCCAGTCAGGGTGATGGAAGTAGCTGAAGTGTTGTGTGTTAGTCTTCTTCCTTATTCCTTCCCAAATCCTTTTCTCCCACCAACACCCAGCCCTGATGTTCCCAATGCAGACCATATGCAAACCACTGCAGCAGAGCAAGAGAGAGGTAGAGAAGTTGAACAGCAAATTTGTTCTGTATGGGCCTCTTGAATTGAGCTACTTGCTTCTTCAGAGAGTAAATAATGGGCCTAGGGATCAGAATGAAGGCTGACAAGGAACCTGTCAGCGTTTCCAACATCTACAGTCTTTAAATATTCAAACACCAAGATGTTGAAGGATCTTTGACTTTTCTCTTCAATTTTTTTCTCCAAATGTCAACAAATACTGCTTTTGCTGAATGAAGAGTACGGCCTTGCTTTTTCTGATGAAATAAAAAAGAAGTGGTATGAAAAGGAAGATAAGAAAAGTTAAGATAAACTCTGAGCATGTTTAAGATGGAATTGAAGGAGAGACCCAGGGTGTAGGGAAGGAGACGGAAGTAGAGGGGGTAGAGAATCATGTCCTCCATTTTACAGAGCAGGAAACTAAGTCCCCAGTGGTGAACAGAGCTTGGTTAGATCACAAAGTCAAGCTAACAAGGACAATAAAACCAGAGCTCCTGATTTCTGGTGTCTGAACCAAAACTCTCTTAATTACCGTCTTCTGAAAAAAAGCAGTTTCTCACTTGAGGATAAAGGACGTACAGATATGGTTCGGTCTAAAGTAAGCATTCACTGAGGCCCTGCCGTGTATCCTTCACAGTCCTGCCGTTGAAGAGGAGAGAGGAACAAGACACAGTTCCTGCCTTCAGGGAGTCCACACTCAGACAGAAAATGCCAAGTGCGACACACGTGCCATAACAGCACTGTGTGTGTTGCCATGGGGATGCTGGCAAGAACAGATACATAGTTTATGGGCCCTGGTACCACATAACAATGTAGAGGCCCTTGTTCAAAAATGACTAAGAGATTTTTAAACAAGCAGAACATGAAACCAAATGCAGAGCCCTTCTGAGCACAGAGCAACTGCACAGGTGATGTGTCCTTGAAGATGCACAGCCTGGGTGTCAGGTGTCAGTTCACAGAGGAAGGGTGGCTCTACCCACGTCTGAAAAGACAAGAAGGAGAGGAGGAGTTTTTCATAAAAAGATTGGTTTAAAAACACTGAGAGGTTGGGCCAGGGATTTAGCTCAGTGGTTCCAGTGCCTGTCTTGCAAGCGCAAGGGCCCAGGTTCGATTCCCGGTAACCACATACCATACTGGGTGTGGAGACCCATGCCCAGCAGCAACCAGTACCACATACCACAGTGCCGGGCGTGGTGGCTCACGCCTGTAATCCCAGCACTCAGGAGGCAGAGGCAGGAGGATTGCTGTGATGTGAGTTGGAGGCTGAGCTCAGGGCCAGCCTGAACTGCAAAGCAAGACCTGTCTCAAAAAAAAAAAAACCACTGAGAGATAGAAGCACATAGTGTATCAAAGAAATGGAAGCAAGTTCAGGGAGGGCAGGGAATGAGATACGAGTGAGATATGAGTGGGAGAGTAGAAAGAAATGAGGCTGATGAAGAAGTATGCCCCGGCTTCTGGGTTCTTTTAAACCTTCCTAGGCAGTCAGTGAGTTACCGAAGCTGCCCGGGGATATGATCTAATGGGTAATTTAGAAGAGAAATCAGTGCAGTAAGGGGAGTGTGGATCAGAGAGAGAGCCTGGAACTAGACTCAACTTGGCATGTCAGTGTAAATAATCCAGGCAGTCATAGAGGGCATCCAAACATTTAGGAAAGAGGGCTTAGCTGGCAGTGGAGACTCAGGGCTCCTTTCTGCACAGAAGCATCTGGAGTGTGGAGTGTGGACGTAGTTAGTCACTTGGAATGGGAGAGAGTACTAAAATACAGATGCCGGTGGAGGAAAGCAACTTCACAGGAGAGGTGCTTGAGGGAAGGGGACTTGTAAAATAATGAGGTCAAGATAAGGAATGCGGTATCTATCATAACTGAGGGAACAACAAAGAATAATATTCAAAGATGTAAACATAGTCAGTGACGGCTTTATGGTGATGTCAGCACAGAAAAACATGGGGCCAACAGAGGGAGGGCCCTGTCTCCACCTGTCCTGTGCAGATCTCCAGGAGGCTACAGCAGCCTGCATCACTGGTTTTCCTAGGGCTGAAGTAAAGAAGCTCCTTGTTCTAATATGAATGTTTACGTCCTCCCCAGTTCATATGCTAAAATCCTCACCACCAATGTATGACGCTGGGAGGTGGGTCTTTGGGAGGTGATTCAGGAGAAGGACTTCCTTCCTACAAGGCTTCTCTCTCATGGATGACATTAGTGCTTTAGAAGAGAGGCTACAGAGTCACCTCTCCTCTTTTATGCTGTCCGAACACAGAAGAAGATGCCATGTACAAACCAGGCAAAAAGACTTTCACCAGACAACTAGTCAACCTGTGCCATGGTCTCGAACTTCACAGTAAACTTCTGCTGTTTATAACCATCCAGTCCATTGTGTTGATACAGCAGCCTGAACGAACACATGACAGCCTTCTACTTACTCCCTCACAGCTACCACATTTCCCAGCAAAAACTGTCAGAGCCACATCTGACTCAGAGGATGGTCACACCTTCTCTCATTCTTAGTCTGTCTCTCCCAGAAGGGACTCCGCAACCACCCAAACTGTAATAAGGTTATACTCCTCCTATGCACCTTGAAACTGTGCAGAGGTCCTGGACATGCAGACCTCCTCCATACTACTTGACGGAACTTGCCTGATATGGCAACGCCTTTCTTTTAGCTACATTTCCAGAATGATAAGTAGCAGTTCCTTTATCTTGGACTTTGGTACAGTTTCCTATAAGAACTGGCTCAGGAGCCCAGGATCCAGGGCCACACTGCATTGCAAGTAAAGACCCCTTGCTGTGCTGGCCATTGGGCACATGCACTAGGAGATGAAGAGTCTAACATAGAGCTCCCTTATACTGAGGTCCTGGTGTGAGTCAAGTGCTTCACACTGTTGTCTCCCTTCCCTCTCAATTCAAGCCAATGAGGTAGGTACTAAATAGAGTATTAGTTTTCCTGTCAGTGAGACACAACAACTGATCCACATAACATAAGGCTCAGGTTAGCTCACAGTTGAGACTTGGTACATGGTTGGCTGGCTCCAAGCCAGAGATTTCATGATAGAAAGGTAGGGCAAGCAATGCTTCTGGGCAGCATAGCAGGAGAATGATGTCAGAGAAGAAAGGACCAGGGACAGAACATAGCTGTAACATCCACCTCCGTGATCCACCCATATATACCCAGAGGCATGCCTCCCTAGTATTTCTTAATCCAGTGAAATTGAAAGATCAGGATTAATGCTCAAAATTAATATTATCCTGTTTCCCAGGAAAGGTCACCAGAGCAGCCAAAGGTTGTATAGTATAGAGAAATGGTCTGATACCTTGTTGTTTGGGTTGAGAAGCATTGACACAGTCTTTTGTATATTTTGATGTTTCTGGCCTTTATCTCCCCAATGATAGCAGACTGGAAAAAAAAACAACTGACTCCTTCTTTAGGAGTATTGGCTTCACATGGACTAGCTACCAAATAGCTGGAAAGGAGTATCAAGCCAAAGTGGCCACAATAGAAGCATTCTGCAGAGGTTGCTCCTGGGGCATATTGATGCCCCAGAAAGTTTCCAGCCATTCTCTGAATGCACACACATACACACACACACTCACTTCTTCAGTTAGTAAAACTCATTCCTTGCATAGACAAGAATGATAAATTCAAGACCCACAAAGGACTTTGCAGTGCAATGAGCAGTCTGTACTCATTGACTCTAGCATGTTTAGAGCTGGCATTGCTTCTCATTTGGCCTCCTTCCTTTATGAGTAGATGCCCATGCCATATCTGTTGGTTAAATATTTTTCAAGTCTTCCCTGATGCTGGGGAAAATGAAGCTCAGATAGGTTAAAACATAATTTGGTAGGACCTTCACCATCAGATAGTAGAGCCAAATTCATAGTCCAGTCTGTCCAATTCCCCTGTCCAGTGCTTTTAGGGCCAGTACTCCACATACCATGTCTCTGCCACAGGAGCTACTGGCTTTCTGTGCAGATAAGACCCCTAGAGGCCACTCATGAGCAGTAGCTCTCTTATGATGGCAAAGCACAGTCAATCCTTTTAGAACCAGGGTTATGTACAATAAAGAAAAAATTCCAGGGAAAGGCAAATGCTTATTCCTATTTTTGCAAATATCATAGATTTCAGAGGAATCATCAAGTTGGATGCAAATTCCAGGGTTTCTTGTAATTTTCTGAGTTGGACTACTGGTTCCTGGGAAATGGCCATAAATAAACATACTTTAAAATACATTAATTTACATATTAATGAGATCAATGGATCCATGCTTTAGCAAGCCCTCCATTTGATTCATAAGTATAGCAAAACTCAAAAGCTAGTGCTCACAACAATTCAATACATTACTGGGAAAATCTGTCCCTGGAACTAAGGGAAATTAGGAACAATATGTCTTTAAAAAGAAGCATGTCTGAGGAAGTGGTGATGTGAGAAAAACATCACTGATAGATGAGAGAAGCATGAGTTAGGTCCCAGCTTGGCCACTTATTTACCATGGGGCCTTGAGAAGATCATTTCCAAGAATCATCTTCATTATCTGTAGAATGAGAAAATAAAACCTGGCAGGATGTCTGGAATATAGAAGATGCTAAAACAAAAGTAACTGTTACAATGATGCTTTGTATCAATTAGCAACTAGATATGGCATTCAAGAGCCTCTGAGCACCTGTCTCTCCCACAGATAGACAATGAGAACATCCAGAGGGAAGAACTGATCAATTCATCTGGGGGAGGGGAGGCTTCCCCCAGCTCTGCCTAGGCTTTGTGACAGAATGATCAGAACCAGAACTGGATAGGCACATTTGGGGAGCAACAGAAACAGAAACCCCACCACAGTTTTGCAGACAGAGCATCTCCACAAAGAAGCTGCCTCACTTCTTCACAGTGATGCCCCCCTAATAACCACTCCTTTGAGAAACTTCAAGTGCCACACTGCCATGCATTGCAAAACTAATCATGACTTCTGAGTGCAAGCCTTCTACCAAGTCTACAAGGAAATTCAGTCAATGCCTGGGACCCATCAGAAGAGGGAAGGAGAGTAGGAGAGGAAGTAAATATCCAGGGCAGAGCGGACAAATGGTCATCAGTGAGAATAAAGGGATGGGCAAGTATAACTCACAGCACAACTTTTCTGCCCTAATGTGCATGAGACATTCCTGCAAGTGCAGATTCTGATTCCATACACTGGGGTGGACACTGACACACTGTGTGTCGAAGGGCTCTGGAAGTTGAGGATACCACACTTGGAGCAGCTCTGCTGGATGATAATAACATTACTCAACATCAGGTTTTAGAGTTGAGACTCCAGCTCTGATTTTGACCCACCTAGGGTGATGTGACAGTGGGGCCTTGACAAAGCTACTTAATCTCTGAACTTGTTTCCTTGTCTGCAAATCCAAAGACTCTGCCTATTTCACAAAATTCTTTTCAGAATTCCACAAGGCAATGTGCAGTAGTATTTGGTGTATGCAGGGTCTGCCTCTTGATAGTCCCTTAATAGGTGGCAGCTGTGACGACCATCACCTGCATTGTGACCATCACACAAAGGCAGTGAGGGCTGCATCCTCTAACTGGATGCTGAAAGAGTGTGGGGCTTCCTGATGCTTTGATTCTGTTGGTTTTCTAGCTCTTTTTCTGGCTCCTCTACCTTTTCTACCCTGAAACATAGACATTCCCAGGTCTTCTTTGGGACTCTGCCCTGCTTTCTTCTTCTTCTCTGGCCTCCCTTCTATTTACAGCTGTAAAGGGAGGTGAGGACCACATCTCTAACTACTCTTGACTCCCCTTCCTGATTCTGGTTTGAGCTTCCTTGTTGCTACTTGAAAGCCCACTGTCAGGTCTGGGAAGCTTGCCTGACAGCACTAACTTCACTGGATTACCCCACCGAACCAACACACCCCATACTTCCCTTGCCAGCCACACTGCCTTCTTACCTGAGACCTCACTTCTTCAAACAACTTCCAGGGCAAGAAGGCAGGATGAAATGTCCACAATATACTCAGCACCTGTCACACGTCTCTGGTACAGCACTCCCCCTTCATGCTGTCATCACCTGTGTGTTCGGACCTCTCCACTACTGACTGGCATGTAATTCCAAGAGGTTTGGTTCTAATCACTCTGTGTTTGGCATATGGCAGCCTAAACTCCAGCCTAGCAATTGGTCATTATCCAGGAGCTACACATGACGAGAATGATGGTCCATTGGGACTGCAGAACCACTCACTGCACTGTTCACTGGGCCAGTGTCCACTCACCTTCCTCAGGCAGAGCTAAGCAGGACTTCCACATACAGCCTTGTGGTTCTCTCCAGTTTGAATCCAGACCCTGGGGTGCTTATTGCCTCTGGCCTAATTCTTAAGGGAAAGAAACCCAAAATTCAGATGAGAATCCCTGAGAAAAGAGAGAAAAGAGAAGAAAAGGAGGAAGTGAGTATACTTTCTTTCCTCCAAATCCTCTTGCTCTTTTCAACACTTTAAATATAGATTAGTTTAACCTCTCTCTGCAAATAAAAATCCTATCTTTATGGAAGGAAAAGGAGGAAAAATGAGGGTAAATGGCAAGATTATTTTTGATGACAAAAGTAAAATTGTAAATATTAACTGCCTAGATTTTGTCCCATTCCCTAGATCCATGTCCTAACACCATGTGCAAACAACTTAATCATTTAATAAAATGAAGGATCCATTGTAAAATAAAATATTCTATAAGAGGAATACTTAAAATGAAACACTATGGTCATTTTCATTCCTAGTAATTTGGTAGCCTGTTTGCCCGCCAGTTTTCTACCCACAGTCTGAGTTATCTGTGACTTTAGTTGAGGGTAGAAGAATAAGGAATTAAGTTTTCTAAGAAGCAAAAGGCTTGACATTCAAGTTTGACTTTTTAAATTCACAGGAAAAATACTAATCTTGAAAGCACAGGCTTTCCAGTGCGAGTGTGAAGCTCGTAAGGAAATGAGAGTCTTTCTGGACTCCATAGAGTAGGCAGCATAAAAGGCTGCAGCGTGGAGTGGCAGCAGCTCACCTCCCCCAGAGGAGAAGTTCAAGGAAGTCACAGAAGAGAAGAGAGTTGTATGTAGGCAAGTGCTCTGAGAAGAACCAGCCTGTGTCCTCAGGGTTCCTGTGCAGGTGGTTGCATTCCACAATGCCATATGAAAGGAAACATCCCTTCTTTCCCTCAACTCCATTGGAAGGGATGCATCTCCTGCCAAATACACACACACACACACACACACACACACACACACACACACACACACACATATATATATATAAAATTCTCCCTAGAAACTTCAGAGGATCCTAATGATTAGCAAGAACTGAGTCAGCCCACAAGTTGATTGGCCATTAGGCAAGGTCACAAAGACTTACCCAAAGGACACATCATGTCCTATTCCAACTGGAGACGTATGGCAGCCAATGCATTGAGCAGAGATGTTCATACCTCCACATAGATGAGAACAACTAGTGCATGCCAGCAGTAAGCCAAGACCAATATCAACACATGAAGCACACCACAGATAATCTGTGACTAAGTCACAAACTCATCAAATACTTTGGTTTGAACAGCAGGAACAGAACAGATGAAGCATCCACCTCCACCACCACCACCATCCTCCATGAAGATCAGAATGCATTGATGTGTCTTGTTTAACAGATGTACAACAAACCTGGCTATTCAGTAAGCTTGCCAGGTTGTTCTGCCTGTGTCGTGACTCTTGGAACTTGGCAGAGTTTTAAAGCAAAATTGCCGTGCATCCTGCTGCCTTATGAATTAGGGTAAGACAGGGAACACCCAGCTGTCTGGATACCTGTGAGTCCTGTCAAGAAGCTCAGGCACTTTCCTAAACTCAAAAGACTATAGCTTTCATCTCTGTGCCCAGGAGGAAACAAGACGCTTCTTCTAATGAGGAGAGAAGACCCACTTAGCCAAAAATCCCTTACTTCCAGAAAGAGACATGGTATGATGGTTCAGTCCATCGTTCTGAGGTCTAAATTCAGACACTAAATGAGGAACTTGGGGCAAGTCATTGAACTTCTCAAAACCCCTGGTGAGACTAACAAAACAGGTTACTACCTGGGATGCAATGAGATAAAATGTCACCTTCCATAGATCCCCAACATATTTTGCCTGCTACTTCCATCTACATCGCCTGGGAGCTGACTAAACCTACAAATTCTGGTACCTTGGCCCAAACCAAATGGTTGAGAATCTTAAAGGTTGCTTTAACAAACTTCTGAGTGGTTTTTATGCACACTTGGCCTTGAGAAGCACAGCCTATAGAGCCACAAAGAAGCTGGGAGTCATCTGGCATGTGTGAGTGCAGTACATGAGGAGGAGCGGGAGTGTTGAATCCTTGCCAGCAGAGTGGTTACAGGCAAGTCTCTTACTCTACAGAGGCAGTGACAACTGTCATAGATGTAAGACTGATGAGAGCATCGAATAATATGCTGGAAAGGGCTTTGTAATGCACAAAGCAAACGGGGAAGTACAGGACAGCATTATTATTTCCCCTGCCTTTGTGACAGAGTCCTTTAAAGGAAAATGCCGAGATTCTTGGGTTCTCCATGTTGCTCCTGGAAAAATTTCCACCATTTTAGTAAGATTGCAAGAATACTGACCCATTTCCCTGCATGTTCTCTTAGAAAAGCATGCTGACTCCTGTTGTTGCGCTTTTAGGAGTAACAGAAACTCAGACCAGGAGGGTGAGCATACAGAGTCACCACACAGACTCCAGGAAGTGTTTCAGAGAACATTTCTGCTTTTATTCAAGATAGAGGCATTTATATAGTAAACAGTAGAGGGCATAAACATGCAGGTCAGGTCGGTCACGTCAGGTCGGTCACAGATTGGTTGAAGCATACACAGAGGCAGAGGGTTGTAGATTGACTGAAGAGGCAGTCATGGCTTTGGCTGAGGGTGGAGTCACAGCTGAACTCCACTCCAGCCAAGCCTGGCTTTTCCCTTCAGACTCTGATAGCTAAAGCCACCTCATGATATATCATGAGATCTTCACAAGCTCAAACAAGATCACTCTTCCTTCTGATTTACGCACCACACAGCCAACTGAGAACATGTGATAAGGAGAGATTCCCGTCCCCACAATGCCTTCTGCTGATGGTGCATGGCTGCTAGGTGTTCCCATGATCTGAAAAAGTCTGAAAAGCTACAAAGAGCTGAGTTTCACATCCAAACCGAGAACTCACAGGTGTCAGACTTCCCAAATATGGTGAAACTCTGCAAGTTAGCAAAATAAGAGCCTTGGCCTGGTAGTTCGTGAACCACTACTCTCCAGAAGAGCTATTTTTTCACTACCCTTCCAGCTCAACTCCTTTAGTTATCCTCAAAACATCTTTCCTCATTCAGTCCAGGTTTGTTCGTTACATACATTGTGTCTGCACTGTGCTAGCTACTCGAGATCATTGCCTTCCTCTGAAGGCCTTTCAGTTCTAATAGCCAGTGTAGACTGTGCAGAAGGTGAGCAAAAAGGCCACTCTTAAATGGTGCTGTTTTAAACTGAGATCTGGAAGGAATATGCTAGGACCACATGATTCCCAAGGGCCACTCAGGCCCTGGCCAGCCAGAGTTAACTGTCCCCAGGGAGAACACAGCCTGTGGTTCTCTCCAAATGGGGTCCCAGGTTGTGAGCATCTACCCCAAAGGGAAGCCAACCCCTTCACTGTCTTGTGCTCCAGATAAAATATTGATTAGGAAATTTAAAATTTTGAAATGATTTAGGAGGCCTGAGACAGGGACGTAATGTGCTGTGCCCAGCTGCGTTATGAGCCATCTATCTCCTGTCAGCAAGCCACAAGAAACTGACAGAATCAATACAAACGTGTCTGAGGACAGGCTGAACTCATTTCCTTCTCCCCGGGGCTACGGGTGGAATGGGTTGCCCACAGGAGATGAAAGCCGAGGTTGGGGCCTGGATCCCTATTTGCCTGGCATGAAGACACTCTTGTGGGGCACTGCCATCTTCCCTGCTCCCACCGTCAGCTCATGTGGATCTCACTACTAGTGCACTTAGTCATCTAGAACTTCAGTTCTCATCTTTCCCTTTCTGAAGATCTAATGAGATCTCTGGCCTGTGGTCTGAAAGAAAAATAATAATACTGACGACAACAACAACAATAATAATGGCTACATCCCATTTAGGACCTGATATGTAGTAGCCGGCATCCTAAAATAATCATCATGGTTTATCTTCCCAGAGCCTCAGTTTCCCTCTCTAGAAAATAATAACAATATGCTCACAGGATTTACATAAGATTAAATAAGATACATAGAGAATACATGTAATGCCACTGAACTATTAACTGTTAGAATAGTAAACATCATGCTATATATATTTTAATTCAATAAAAATAATATCAATAATAAGCAATAACACTAAAGCAGATGACTTACATGGTGTAGTACAGGGATGGCGAACCTGCAGCATACATGCCACTGGGAGCTATTTGTTATTGCTGAAAGCTCTAAGAGGTTTGCCATCCCTGATGCGGTACATACACATTTCACCATAAATGGTAGCAGCTGATAAAACTGGATGTAAAGCATGAGTAACAGGAAAAGGCCACAACAACACACGTTTGAAGTGGCAGAAGCAACATTTGAACACAGATCAGCCTGATGTTAAAAGCAGAGTGCTGTCCTCTGAGTGGCACCACATCACAGAGAGGAGAGGACTGGCTGGTTCTCTTGCCTCTGCTCACCTGGTTCCTAATCAGCATCCCAGGAGCAAAGCCTGTATCACTCTGTGCGGTTAATAAATATATCACTCCTGGGGAATGGCTTCGCTCCCTCCTCCCTCACATAGGGTTCTATGCACTGAAGCATTTATTAAACATGCTGACAGACTTGAATAGAAATTTAATTTTCCCAGCTAAACAGTGATGTGTACAGCAGGCAAATAGAATTACTTGTTTAATCTGACCCTTGCATGACTTCTCAGCTCAGGGGAGCTGGTGACCCCAGGGGTAGCGCAACATTTCCAGATTTCAGGTACTAAAGGAACACATCTATAAAGGACTTACTATGGCAAGAAAAAGCCTCTTCATAGTTTGGTTTTTTTAACTCAGAACTTTTTTCATAATAAATTTATCTTCCTAAGGAAATAAGTACTACCTGCACTTTTACCCAAGGCCATGTCGACCTCTTCACAATACAGGATATAGACTTGCTTTTTGTTTCCTCAATCGGAACCTGAAATCCTCAAATCTTAGTGTGGTTTTGTTAAACCAAGATCTGTCTTTTATTTTGACTCCTCATGCAGTTTGTCTTTTTTTTAATCTATCATATTCATGCATTCAAAAAAGCTCTTTTGAGTACCTCACTACATGCCAGCACACGGAGAGATAATTATGACTACTCAGAATATATAAAGAGTTCAAAAAACTTAGATCCTCCCAAATAAAAGACCCAATTTTAAAATGGGCAACTGACATGAATAAACATTTCTAATATGTACAAATGACCAATAAGTACATGAAAAAATGTTCAACAGGGCCAAAGATTTAGCTCAGTGGTTCTGGTGCCTCCCTAGCAGGTAACAAAGTCTTCAGTTCAATCCCCAGTAACTACATACAACAATGTCGGGCATAGTGACTCATGCCCATCAGCAATCAGTACCACATACTACAGTTTGGGGCATAGTGATTCACGCCTATAATCCCAGCACTCAAGAGGCAGAGGCAGGAGGATTGTGGTGAGTTCAAGGCTGAATTCAGGACCAGCCTGAACTACAAAGTGAGATCCCGACTCAAAAAAGAAAAGTTCATGACCAGGGATTTAGCTCAGTGGTTCTGGCACCTGCCTTGCAAGTGCAAGGGCCCAGTTTTTATCCCCACTTCCCACATACAACAATGCTGGGTGTGGAGACTCACACCCACTAGCAAGTCAGAACCACATTCCACAGTGTGGGCATGGTGGCTCATGCCTATAATCCCAGCACTTGAGAGGCAGAGGCAGGAGGATTGCTGTGAGTTTGAGGCTGAGCTCAGGGCCAGCCTGAACTATAAAAACGCAAAACCTGTCTCAAAAAAAAAAAAAAAAGTTCAACATTTATGGCCATTATAGAAATGCAAATTAAAACAACATTAGGAATTTATTTTACTCCAGAAAGAGTGGCTATCATCAAGAAATTAAACAATCACAAATGTTGGTCAGTCTTCAGGGAGAAAGGAACCCTTCTAGATTGTGGGAAGGATGTAAACTAGCAACATCATGATGGAAATCAATATAGAGAGTCCTCAAAACATTAAAACTAAAAATCCTATTGACTCAACTATTCTCCCTTTCAGTATCTTCTTGAAAGAATTAAAGAAATCATAATGGTAATACATGCATACCCAGTGTATAGCAGCACAATTCATAATATGTAAATCTTAGAAGCAGCCTATATGCCCAGGAACAGAGAAATGGATATGTAACAGAGTAAGATTTACACACAATCGAGTATTACTCTACCATAAAGGATATATCTGAGTCATTTGTAAAAAGAAGAAAAAAATGGATAAAGCTTGAGGCCGTAAAGCTAAGTGAAATAAACTAGACCAGGGCTGGGGATTCATCTCAGTAAGGTCAGAGATTTAGCTCAGAGAGTCACACTCAGAAGTCAAGCAGTAGACCCAGTGGACAGAATTAACACAGGGCCGTCCAGAAGGAGCACATGCTCATTGGCATGGAGCTGAAGAGCTGGACGGCTTATCAGGAAAGTGAGTTTTGCTCAGTGAAGCAGCTGTGTAGGGTGCAGGTTGTGACAGTGGGGCCAGGTTTGGTGGCTAAACACAGCTGATGCAGTTGCTGGTACCTAGACAGGAGGGTCTAGAGATCATGACGAAGGATCTTAAATTTCACCAAGACGAATCATCATTAGCTGCCATTTGTTGAGATACTGCTTTAGGCAACTCATACGTATTATTTCCTCATACCTATCCCAACAAAGCCACTATTATCCCATTTTTTCAGGTAATTAACTTGTGGTCTACAGAGGCCAACAATGGGAGAACCTGACATGATTTAGTTTAACTCTGGAAGGATTCCTCAGATGGAGAAAAGACTATCATGGTATAAACAGGAAGGCGGTACAGCCAATTAGAAGACTATTGTACTAGTCCAGGTGCAAAGTGTTCAAGGCCTGAGTCAAAACAGAAGCAGAATGAGGAGGGAGTCTAGGGTAAGGGGTAGAGTTTGCATTTCTGGGCTGTTTCCTTGACACTTTGCTTCTAGAGTTCAGAGGCCTGGTGCCATCTATGCTTGTTCCCTAAGCTCAGAGACACAGGTGAGGCCTGACTCTGAAGGAGGCACAGAGACCAAAAAGAAAATGCACAGTAGCCAGAACTCTTGTTCACCACCTTTCTCCTTTAAGAGATGTCAGGGACAAAAGAAAACTATTTTCAGTGATGATGTGCTTATTTGGTTTCTGTTTGGAAAATGTTGTGTCCTTTCATTTTCCTGTATTTTCATAATTCCAAGGCAGAAAGATTAAACCCATCACTAATACAGCTCTACAGGATGTAAGCATATCTTCACAAATTCAATAAAGAGCCCCTTTCCTTCTTAGATATCACAAAGTAAACTAGAGGTAGAGAAAGTAATCTGTTTGTATGGCACTCTATGAGAAGAAAATAGTATGCTAATTTACATTATTGTCCTCATTTGTTTACTTTCCCCTTCTTTAAGAGAAATGTGCATCACTAGCCATTGCCAGGCCAAGTACAGAAGCTCCCTGGGAGAGGACTCTGTTCCCTGCCCTGGTGATGTCCCACAGTAGTGACGTGCTTCGGCAAACTGAACGTGAGCCAAGGTAACATATTCCACATCCTGCCTGAGAACAGTTGTACAAGTCAACTGGGCCTCTTGTTCATTTTTCCATAAGAACAGGTATTCCAGACATTGGCTGCTGCTCCAACCTTGATTCTTAAACAAAGAAGATATTTGGAACAGGAATGATACCAGTCTCGTCCACAGCTAGTCTGCTAACTAAACCAGCTGGGAACCCAGCCACACGAGGCTCCAAGGAACAGACATATGGAGTGTTTGTGTTTAAGAATTAGCTACCCTGAGTGAAAGTTGTAAAAAAATAACTAGAGGAATGGGGCATTTGTTATTCCAAGGACATGGCCCATTTGAAGCAATGCAACAAGTCTTCCCGCTCGCACGAGCTTCCCAAAATCCCTCAGGTGTCTCACAGAAGAGCTGCGAGCATCATGTGTCTAGTGGAGAGAGACACGGGCAGGTCTCTAAGTTTCCTTTATTGAAATTGTTCAGTTGAAGTCTAAGATTGAATAGGTCTAGGAAAAAAAAGATTGAACTGTCGGATTGCATGCTTTAGGTTTTCATTTACAAACTTTACCATTTCTATCTGTGAAACTCCCAAGCAGCCAACCATCTGCCACTTAAGTTTCCACAGGAGCACTTAAAGCAGACCACGCTTCTTGCCTGAGGAAACCTTTCTTTCTTCTTATGTTAGTTTATCCAAGAGAGACACAGAGAAGAGCTTTTGTATTATCTAGAAGACATTGCTAGAAGGGGCTTCATGTTTTATTGGAGCTCCCTTTTTGGAGATGAGAAAACTGAAGATAGAATGTGACTTCTGCAGAGTCAGGCCTGACATAGCCCTTGGCACATAATAGACAATCAATAAACAGCTTTTGAAGACATGAATAAATTGAAGACTAAGTGAGCTAAAGCTCCCCTAGACCGCAGAGGGTGGGACTTCCCTTCAGCAGGCCTTTCGTACCATGTCAATGCACTTTTCAGTAGGCTGGGCTGTGATTTAACCATTTACTCCTCAGTCCTTTCAATACTCATTTTTATCAACCATTATTAAGTGCTGTATATAATGCTGCACATTGGGGAGACTAAGATGAATTAGACAGATGACTGTCCCCGAGCCCCAAGAGTCTTCACTCCTCAACGAGCCCCTGGTTACTCTATCTGCCTTATGAATACTGCCTTGCTTTCCATTCAATTCAATGACTCTCCCTATCACAAAGGCAAAGGGACCGCTCATATCCTAGCAGTTTTCAAATGGTTCTAGTCAAACTGTCTGGTCTCAGGACTTCTTTATTTTTTTTTTTTTTTTTGAGACAGGATCTCGCTTTGTACTTCAGGCTGGTCCTGATCTTGGCCTTAAATTCAGCAATCCTCCTGCCTCTGCCTCCCAAGTGCTGGGATTACAGGTCTGAGTCACCACACCTAGCACTATAGTATGTGGTACTGATTGCTGATGAATGTGAATCCCCACACCCAGCATTGTTGTATGTGGTTACCAGGGATCGAACCCAGGACCTTGTGCTTGCAAGGCAGGTGCCAGGACCACTGAGCTAAATCCCTGGCACCCCTTTCTATTCTTAAAAATTATTGAGGTTCTGTTTAATACAGTCTCTTTTTCATTTTCCATAACAATGTCAATGCCAATATTAATCCTGATCAAAATTTTAACTGAGAAATGTTTAAAACATATATTTATTCAAACTCTAATAAACCAACCACATGTTAACATAAAGAACAGATTTTTACTTTTAAAGTATAGTTTTCAAAGTTTAAAAAATTTTAGTAAAAAGTATCAGTTTTTACACTTTTAACATCTCTCTTGTGAGAGTACATATCCTGGAGCCTCTGGAGAGTCCTTCCTACCGTGAGAAGGGAGGGGTTAATATCTTCTTGTTCTGTGGAAACAGTTTTGGTCTCATGAAGGCCTGAGAGGTCTTGAGAACCCCCACCATCATAGACTACATGTGAAAATCAATACCTTCCACATAGTTTAATCTTCTTTTAAAATGGAAAGAAATAATTGGCAGAAATTGGGAAGGTACAAAAGAGAAGGAAATGCTAATGCCTATGGATGTCAAGCCTCTGAGCTGGTGCCCGTTCAGCATGTAGAGTCAAGCTGGGAAGCAGCTTCCCTGTATCACCACTTAATGATTTGGTTTTAAGGTTAGACAGCAACTTTCCAGGAACTTTTAAAACTCTTTCCATCAGACCTCATGAGAATTGAGTCAGAATCTTTCCTATACCAGGCTTACCCCTCCATTAATCCTACTTAGCCTTCTTCAGGAGCAAATGACTCACAAGGACAAAGGGAACTGACTTAAAGGAAAAGGTTCAAAACTATCTGTGGCAAGCAAACACAACTGCCTTCAAGCTCGTGAAGAAAACATCAGGCCAAAAGCATTTGTAAGCCTATGAAACCCCTCCTGAGTGCATGCATTAAGCAAAGGGCACCCTCCTTACACCAAAAAAGATTTGGAGAGAGTATAATAATTCACAGAGTAAAGAATATTAAAAATATATATACATATAAAGGAACATCTAAGAGTAATATGAAGTTGAGGAGTAATAATGTACAGAAATGAAAAGTGAAAAGACCTGAAGAATTTAAATCACTGATGTCTGGATTCCTTTCAGTCCTTGCATAAACAGAAACACATGTAGTTACAAGTCAGTTGTACACAAACTTTATCTAGCATACTTTTCTTGGCACTGATGCCATGGGCCTTCACAGAGGGACACTGAGTATCATGGGGGAAAGGCATGTCTTGTACCTTCCTCAACCCAAGCTGAGGACACAACAGCAAGTCCTTCTCCTGCAGGTTTAGCATCTGTAGTACACTGAGTTTTTTGTGACTCCCAGTTATCATCCCCAAACTACTTGGGGAAAGGACTTGGATGGCTTCCTACCTTCAGCTTTTCATGTCAGCAGCCCCAGGTTGGCATTCACAGCCCCTGTTGGGTTCCTAAGTCATCCATCTATCACTGCTCTCACTCCCAAACCTTCTCTCCCAGACAGGCTGGTGGCAACGCACCTTCCCCCCGGTTCCTGCCTCTCTGCTCCTCTCCACACCACTTCTCCTGCTGAGTATGCACACTGTAAATGTTTATTACTTTAGGGCCTGGGTAGAGTGTGATGCAGAAGTACATACATGATAAGATGAGGTCCCAGTTGTTGATTCTTTCTGCTAGTTCTCATGCTACTGTGGTGTTGTTCATAAAGTCTTACTCAGTCATAAAGAATGACAAATTGGAGACATTTATAGCTAAATGGATGCACATTGAGGCCATACTCATAAGTGCCATAAATAGGAAACATATGTGTAAGTACTATATCATTTTTTTAGTAAGAGAAAATGAATGTGTAAATGAGGACAGGATTTTGTTGATGGATACTTTGAGAGATTTGGAAATAGACGTTAAGAGTACCTTCCTCACTCAGGCTGAGATGTCTACACAAGGCAATGTCCAGTAGACAATTAGATTTATAAATCTAAAACTCAGAGTGGAATCATGATTGAAGATATAAATACTCCAGAATAAGTGTAGATGATATATTCAACTACATGGAACTTGAATAAGTTAGCAGGGAAGAGACTTTGTCACAACAAAGTTTTGGAGAGTTGGGGGGTTGCAGTGAAAGCAAGACAGCAATGAGACAGGGAGGTATAATCAGTGAACTCAAACAGGAAGTAGGAAAATAAGTGTTGTGAAAAACAAGGAAAGTATCTCAAGGAGGAGAAAATAGTTAACATTACCCTCAATCTGTTGCAAGTTCAAACAAAATAAGACCAGAGGATTGACCATTGGATTTGGTAACCTGGAGTTCTTGGTAAAATCAAGTTGAATCAATTGATAAAGTCAAAGGCTTAATTTGAAAAGCTTGAAAAGAGATTGGGAAAAAGAGATGTAAAGATAGTGTGTTCTTGAAAAGTCTGGATGAGAAGAATATCAGAGAAATAGAATGGAATGGTGGCTAGAGGAATATAAGCCCTACAAAAGAATTCTGCCATGTCTAATCACTGACTTTTGGGTTCCAGGATTTGATTTGGGGGATTTGAACTCAACCTTAATAGGTCTTTGGCCGCTAAGAAGCATGAAGTTGTCAGAAAACCCAGGAGTCTCTGCTAAGCATTCTTCCTGATTTCTCCCCTTCTTGTAGTTATTGTATTAATTTTCCAGATTTAGTAGCACATTCCTAAAGTTCTGCATCCCAACAGTAAGTAATCTTCTATGAAATATTCAGGAAATTAATGCAATCTGCAACTATTTTTGACTGGGAGACATGTATCCTATATGTCCTCCTCACTCAAATGCTGCAACCTTCTCCTCTCTCACCTGGATGCAAAGTAAATCATCAACTTTCAGTGCACCGAAGCAGTGCTCATTTAGACAGATGCTACACTGAGCCAAATATACTCATTTAAACGTCAATAAACCCGACCTCCAACTGAGTTCATTTGTGCAGAGGGAGGTAGGCTGGATCTGAGGAACATCAGAGAACCCTGTTAGCTCTCAAGATGTTATTAAAGAGGAGGAAGCAGCAGCAGCGTCCCACCAATAGTCCCTAAATGTGATCACTTTCAATTTGCTCAGTTCACCGGATAAATGATATACAGATTCGAGCCTTGGAACAAATTGCAACAAGAATCCAATGCTGTGATGTTCCTGCAGGAACTGAGAGCACAGATCCCCATCCCACCATGGTGAATTAGTTTAGGTCCATTGGGGGCTGGGCAATCTGCTAGGACCCAAATTAGCAAATTTGGAGCAAATGAGGTCTGCTTCTATCACCCGCTGTTGGAAATATAAAGGCCCTCCAACCTGCAAATACTGTTTGGGTGTTGATTTGTTTCTCATTGAATATTTCATTTATGGCTCTAGAATGTACACTATATTAACACCATCACAAGAGAGAATGCAATCAAAATTCTGTGTAAATTTTCTAAATTAAGTTAATCATTGCTTGGTTTGAAGAATGAGACCTTGCCTCAAATTAATGATAATAATATATAATGTTCATATAGATTTCCACAAGGATACTTAGGTTTCAAGCACCTTTTAGACATCCAAACAATGTACAGTAAACATCTTCATTTAAGCACTTTATCAAGGCAGAGGTTGCTTTTAACCTAACAACTGAGCAAAACCAGAACTAATGAATGTGCTGTTTATCCTTTCTATAAACATTCATCATCTTAAAATAATAGAGTGGTGAAGGAGATAGTAAAGAAGCTATTGTGTCTCCAGGCTTCCAAGGTGCAAGAAACTGGGTTTGATCCCCTCCTCACAGTAATGGATTGGATTCATGTGCCTCCCGCAAAAAAGTGTGCTGACCACCCCTTATTGGCAAAGAAGTAGAATCTGGCATATTAAGTGATTTGTCCAAGGTCACACATTGAGTAAAAATTAAATCAAGATTTGGCTGATTCCAAAGTCCATATGCTCTGTTCGCCCCACGGGGCAGCCTCTCTCCCAAAATGACCCAAAACATATTACAAATGTGAAAGGGGAGGGAGTCAAAATAATTATTTGTAGGGCCTAAACTCTAGAGCATTCCCCTTTACAAGAAATAAATCATGTTACCGCATTGATCCATGCCAGCCAGTTAACTTCGCATTTGTTCATTACACAAAATAATCTAATTATTTCAGGCCACTGGGGATCACAGAATCACTGCTTCAATGCACTAAATTGCTCACCGGTACCTTAAAAAGTTAAACAAAAAGTTTAGGTTATTTTCGGAAACCCATCAGTGTATTAATCAGGGAGAACTCATCCACTGCCTGCTATACATCAAGAAATCTCTCTTGATTCAGTTTGAAAAATCTCTCATACTGAATAGATTAGATCTGCATGACAACAGCACCTTGTAGACTTTTCCCTCAACTTTCCTTAAGAGTGTTACTAGATGGGTTCTGCTTCCTTAATCCTGAAAATGGGCAGAGATGGGAAGGAAGGAGAGAGAAAGAGACACAGAGAAAAAGAGTGCTAGTGGGCTTCCTGTGTAGAATTTACTATTTATTTTTCTCTGTGTTGGTATGTTTAACCATCTCTAATAGACTCTATAAATGCCTTCCAAATCCAGTTTCAATGGTCTATTTGCTGCCTAGTATAGCATATAATCTTTTCCAAAAGCAGTATTGATCTTGTTAAGTCTCCTCATCAGCTAGACTTTGAGCATCTCTCGGCACCATCATTTCTATGGACAAACCACATGCTCTTTTCATACAGCTGCCCATTAACATGGGCTGAGAGTACTTTCCTGTTAAAATGGATCAGGAGTTAGGGAGATAATCATAATAACAGCCCACAAGTATGAGATGTACTGAGCTAAACACTTTACGTGCATTTTCTCTCGTGAGCCTCACAGCAGCCCTATGGGAGAAAAATCACTAGACCCATTTTAGGTCAAACATTACATAAGATCCCTATTTAAAATAGAGAAACTGAGACTAAAAGAGTTTAACTGAAACATACTCATTCATTCTACTCAAAGACACTTCATACTGCTTCCTCCTTCTGTTCTTTTCCCCCATGTTGCATATCACTGTGCTTTTTTAAGTAATTGAGGAGAGCAGTGTGACTACATATCTCCCTCTTACTACTGAGGGCAGTGTCCCACTGTGTAGAGAATTCTGCCCTGAGAGATGATATGACAGCTGAAGAGCCATTTTGTCCCCAGAGTTTATTGCAGAAGGAAATTTAACTTCTAAGCCTATGTCCAATCTTTCCTCCCAGCCAACTGCTCACTCACACATGTGCACCATGTACATACTCACGTGCACACCACATGTGCCTGAGTCACGTCTAAGTCAAGTACACTGTGCACCTCCCACCTGCCTGACTTTGTATTCCTTGGTTATGGTTTATATCCAGATGCCCCCCAAGAGCCTTGTGCTGTCACAGACTGGGCTTTGGGAAGGCGACTGGATTATCTAGGATTCCCCACTGATTTGATCTTAGAAAGTGAGGTCTGGTTGGAAAAGAGGGGGCCCTGGGAACGTGGCCAAGAAGGTTTCATCTCCTTTCTCATTCCTCCTTTCATTCTCTGTCCCCTACCCAAGGCCATGAGCAGCTTCTCTCCCATGTCTCTGTCCCATGCCATCCTGTCTGGGAGCCAGTCGACCATGGAGTGTAGACATGAGCCAAAATAAATCTCTCCTCCTTCATGTTGCTCGTGTCAGATGTTGTGTCTCAGCATCAAAAAAATAGCAAAGACAACCTCCTACATGAAGAGCTTTTCCCACCCTCGTACCTTCCAAAGCCTACTCCGTCTTCCAGCCCCTGCTTCAGTTCCATCTCTTCCTCAAGGATGTCCTCATTTCTCTCAAATTAAAATCAGTACTCATCCACCTGTTCTTAGTCAGCTATTTAAACCATTTCTCATGGCTGATCTCGTATTAGACACGTCCCTCTTCTCAACTAAGTGGTGAGCTTCCGAATGAAACAGCTCGCATCATGTTTATCTTCACAGCCCCACCTGGCTTTCTCCAATCAGCACATTGCTTTGCAGCAAGTGAATTCTGATTGCAGTTGAATGAATTGAACTGACTGGGGGCCCAGACAGCTCAGGAGTAATTCAGAGCTACTGAAGTTAGAGATCCAGAAAAGTTCCAGCTCCGAAGTGCATCTCTGGTCTAAGGGAAGCTACGTTGTGGGCAGAATGGAAAAGAAATTAAAATGAATAATTACCATGCAGAGTGTTTGTCTTTGAGTACAACCAAGCATTTGGATCCTGCTGGGATTGTGTTTCTAATCTTGTGGACCACCTTCCACCAGAAGGTCCAGAAAGCCCTTCCTGGTCCTTCCTGGAAATAAGCTGCTGTCTGCACTGCTCCATAAGGAAAATTCAGGAGACATGAGTAGGACACCCACAGGTCCCTGGTGAAATGGGATGCAGGGGTGAATCTTGATAAACAAGGAAGGAATGGAAAGATCTACTGTTTCAGCTAATTGATAACACTTAGGAGAAGTTCTGGGCGAGATCCAGAGAGGAGAGAAGCCTGCTGGCTATTTGGAAGGACTGAGGAGAACTCGAGCCAGCAGAGCAGCCTGCAGAAGGATGACAGTGAGGGTTAAAGACAGACTTTGCCTTAGTGCTGTGCCCGGGATGAGCCTCCTTCAAGAGCGAACTCAGCCGTCACCCCTGAGGTGGCAGGATGCTCAGCAGACAGTCTGCTTCTTGGCCTGCACAGCTGACAAGGATTCACAGGCCCGGGGAGGAACAGGGAGGGACCTGCCTGCTCTGCTCTGAGCAGCACAGTGTGTCCAAGGAAGAGAGGGAGGGGCAGGCAGCGGGGGAGCAGACACCACCCTCACCCCCTCGGCATTCACATGACCCGATTGTGTCAGCACCACTTGTCCCCCCATCTGTCACAATGTCAGCTCCTGCTGGGGCCCCAGGATCCACAGAGGTTGCTCCACGTGTCGCCCCATTTATCTTTGCAGGCGGCAGCACTGATGGGTTTGACAGTTCTATTTGTTATCCTACAAAGCAGGGTCCCCACTCCTCAAAGCAAAGGGAAGTAAAGCCAGGCAGGGAAGGGAACTGAGACAGAAAGGAGCACTAGGAGAAATTCGGAGGGGGAGGGTCTACAATCTCTGTGCCACCTGATGGAGACAAGAAGAGAGATCAGGCAATTAGAGAGCCAAGTCCTACACTTTTCCTTCTGGTGAACAACTGACCCAGCAGACTCTGTGTGTGTAAACAGATCTACCACACATAAGCAGTGTGCTTATGTGTTAAAAAAATAGTCTGGTGTGCCTTTGGGGTTTGGCTCTGATAGTCACTAGCCACCAACCATATAAATACTCCTTCCCCATCACCCCTCCCACACACTTTCTTGGGTCCTCTCCCTAGTGACACCGCAGGCCTCACCCATAGGCTATGACATTTATCTTATGGAGTGCTCAGAACAGAGATTCTCCCTGTGGGAAAGATGCCAGTCCTGGAACAGTCCTGTCCCATCATGTCTCGCTCTCATGCTCTTGTTCTGGCCCAAAGCCCTCCAACCAGGGAATCAAGCACTTCACGGAAGTGGCCGTGCGGTCATGCGGATGACATTGTGAGATAAACATCGAAACCAGGGCAACTTGAGCAGACTGAACCCAAAACAGAATGCCCCAAGCTGAGACAGTGTTCCCAGGTAAGATAACACAGTGGCTGTCAGTGACTAAGACCCTTCTGTGCATCAAGAACTCTACTCTTGGTGTGTCATTTAATCGGCATAATGACTTTAAGGTGCAAGTATAACTAATGTCACTGTTTTATAACAGAAGAAACTAAGGCACTGGGTCTGTCTTGCCAGGATTTCATAGTATATGATGGATCTGGGCTCTGAATCAGTTCTGACTCCAGTCTCTAAACTGTTAACCAAAGCAGCACATCGCCTCCCAAGATGGTGACCAAATCAGTAAGTCCTCCTCCTCCTAGAGCTAAGATGGTGGCATCCTGATTTCCTGGGGCTGCCCCAGTCTTAGCACCAATAGATCTGCATTCCTGAAAACCTCTTAGTCCCGAGAACACAAGGATGATGGCTCATCCACCTCCAGTTCCACAGGTCTGTTCGCCCCACACACACCCACAGAGACACCCCTGAATGTTTTGACGACTCATGATCAGCGCTACACGAGCACAGCTCAGAGGTTCTGTTCCTGCACGTTTTCAAGGACAGAGCTCGAGATCCAGCAGACCAGGCCTAGGCAGATCCCAGAGTTTTCACCCAGGGAACAGTGCTCATGACCCCTCACCCCTTCCACCTCTGCTGCTGAGCCTGGCTGCATTGCAGAAAGTCACAGGGAAATCCAGGGAACTGAGAAGGGCTGGGAAGTTTCGGGGGATTTCATATAATAAAATAACTTTATTATTATAAAATATTCATGAATTGTCCAATATGCTATGGGCTGATGACTGATATAAAAAGGTAACCAGCTGTAATTATCTGGTAATGAGATGTATTGTTTTTTGTGGCTCCTTAGCTGACTCTAAATGAATAAATGACTCTGTACTCTCGGGACTGGGGATTCCTACAGAATAAATATTCATAAGAGGAGCCAGAAGATTGGCTCTCATGTTGATGAAGACTCAGCAAACAAGCAGGGTCTTGGGGTGCAAGAGGATTACAGTACGAATTAAGGAAATGACAAGGGAAGGCATGAAAACCAAAAGCAGATATTCTCATGGCTATTTATTATGCTTCTGTCATTTTTATTATTATGAAAACTAACTGCAGTTCACCATAAAGGTTAGATGCTAACCTTCCCACACGTTGTTTTCTCATTGAGTTTGAAGGAGGAATTAGGTGGGGTGAATGGCAGCTTCTACATCTCGAAGCATCTTGGACGGGACACGGGGTATGTTGAAATGCACCCAGAGAGCTGAGTGATTGTATTTATCAAGGTGATAGGGGCTGACAGCACCCTCAAGAAGCTGTCCCATGCTCAGAGAAAGTGTGTGGTAGGGACCAGGTGAGGACAGAGGGCAGCACTGGGGAAAGTCAGCAGGTGATTTCTGCTATGTCTCCTGAGGGCAGGAGAGGAATCTGCCTCATTGTCAGCTCAGTCCAGTGCCAATGACTGGCACCCACAATAACAAGTATGAATGATTGTGGTGTCTCAGTTGTGAGCACAACCAAACATTAAGTTGGGAATTGTACATCCTTGTCTTACAGATATACAAACGGCCTCTGATGACTAACCTGGCTTGTCTGGTGTCACACAGCCAGCAATGGCGTCAGAACTTAGGGACTTCTGCTGGAGTCCAGGAGTCTTTTAAGTGAGGCCACCTGCCTCTGGCGAACAACGATTTCTCACCTGATTCAGACCAAAGTTAAATGTAGCCCACGGTGTGGAGATATCAGCCACCATACACTTGGAGAGTGTATGGTTTCTGAAGAGGAGCCCCGGATCTTGAGCCAGGATAGTGAAGTGCCACCGGTCTGTTTTCTGCTGCCTCCCAGCTCCATGTCACCCCAAAAGGGCTGCAGAGGGGGGAGAACCAGCAGGCGTCTTCAAGGTGCCCCCACACTGAGTCTCTTCACAGGCAGCAGTTTTGAGGGCCCCAAAGCTGCCACGCCCTGAAACCTGACTTCCCTCTGGGTATCCCAGAGGCCCACCCTGAATCAGCTGTTCTCCACTACCCTGAGGACACCCCTGCTCCACAGAGTAGACTGGGGAGAAGCAGAAGGAGATCCCCAAATAAATCCATGGAAGAAGGAAACCTCCTCAGGTGTTGGCTTTCTGACTCTGGGCTCAGCAGCCTCACCAGCAATTTTGAGGGCTTGAGGGGAACCACCGGGCCGGAAACAAGCCTGGGAAATCTGACCCTTGGCAATGCCCCAAGCCTTAAAGCATCTCTTCTCAGAGTGAATAAGAAGAATGTCACTCATTCTCACAAAAGTATACCCATTCATATGACCCACCAGTTATTCAAACACCACTTATGGTTCTGTTTCAGTATATCTGATCCATATTTTTTTTCTTTTTTATACTGAGCATCCTTTTGCTCTATTCACCAAAAGTCCTTTTAATTATTTTCCACTAGCTCCAATAGGAGCTCAATAAAAAAATATAATAACATAATCTTACTTCCATGTAGGACTGGTCATTGTATAAATATTATTTCCATCTTACTGTTGGGGACACTGAGGTTGTCAGAAAATTTTTAAATAATCTCTTTTGTAAAATATATATATACTCTCAAATATGCTCTGTGTGAGTGGCCGCTACCTGCCAGGCAAGCAATCCACAAAGGGCCACCATACATGTAACCCACAAAGTGCGATATCCTCATCCTGACCTTCCTCCTGCCAACCAGAAAGCACTTTGACTGAGGGAGTGATGGGCTGCCAACCTGCACTCCTTCTTGATCACTGTCAGGTCTGAAGTATGTTCATTCCAATAGCGGTGGTGCTTGAGCTTCACTAGCTACTGATCTGGAAGTAAATATGATAGGAAAAATAAAACCTATGCATAAAAGCAGACAGCTATCATATATGTGTATTTTACAAAATAAGTGCGCCCCAAAGAAAAATCATAATCCCATTCTAAGAATACAGTATCTGTAAGAGGCTCACCTCACAAATACAGTCACTGCCCAAAGCCTGGGAGCCGTGAAATGACCAGGTCCCCTGTGTGGGGACAGTTGACGTTTTCTGCCTGTGAGTGTAACATGCTCACTGCACCTCTGCACAATCAGATTGTGCTTCCTTAGAGTGTCTTATTCCAGGCTCTGGAGAGCTCACCCATTTCCTGTCCATTGTTCCTCAAGCAGAGCTCCTCTTCTCTGTGCTAGGACAGAGAGAACCAGGTATTGGAGAGGGAGACTGGGGTCACACTCATGTCCACTACAATGAGAGAGTCACACTTTCTGAGCCTTTATCAACAAAATGGAATCCTAACCTCTTTCCCACAAACCTCAAGGGATACTTGTGAAATTCAAATTAAAGTTTTAATTCATAAATGATAAAATTGTGTGAGTTCATAGGAAGTAATTTCCTTCATTGAAGTTGAAAAATTGTGTGATAACTTTTAGGTTTGGGGACAGATATGAAGCAGTCTATACAACTGCAAACAACTCAGACACCACTCTTCAGGATGTGTGTGTGACAGAGCATGTGGTATGGGCTCATCTTAACGTGTATATGTTTGCACACACAACCATTAATGGGGTATATACAATATTCTACCAAATTCACAGTGCAGATCTTTGAAGGGAAATGTACCTCATTGTAGGAGATAGTAGAGGCCTTCCCAATACTCCATACATCCAACACACATAGAGATCATTTCAAATATGACTTCCACTATTTTGGTTTGGGAGTTTGGTTTTTGTAGGAGATAGAAGAAGAAAGAATGGAAATAGGTAAAAGAGGAGAAAAGTGGAAGGTATAATAACCCAGAAAACTGGCTTACAGTCTTCAGGATCCATGTATCAGGCTAGAATCCACTGTCCCCTCCCAACACAGCATGTCCTGAACCAAAACTATCACTGCTCAGCCTCAGCCTCACTGTTTTCCTCTGCTGCCTCCATGAAACAATAGCAGAACCAGCAGCCAGTTGTTCAACATCTGGGCAACCCCCTAGATTCTCCATTCCTCCATCCAGCTAGTTCAAGTTCAGTATGCACACTTCCTTAATCCTATGACTATTGTTGGGGCTGTGGCCCTCATCATTGCTGGTCTGATTTATCACAACCACTTCTTATGGTTCCCCTGCCTGTTTCCCTTTGCATCCATTCTCCGTGTTCCCGATTTCTACCGCCTCCTTCCTTCCATGGTTCACTCCTGGCCTTTTGTCCTGCTCACAGACCAGCTCTTTGCTCTAGCATCTCATATGTTTGCAAGTTTTTGCGTGTGATATTCTCTCTGTCTCTAACACACTTCCCACTTCTCCTAGATAGTCTCTTTTCATCTTGAAGTCTTCTAGAATTTGCCACTCCCGTAAGCTACATTGCGTGTTCCTCTTCAGTGCCCCCTGGGCATACCGGCTTCATATGGTCAGAACTGCAATAATCGGATTACAGACCATTCTGAAGAAAAGGCTATGCTTCATCTTAGCTCTGTGTGTGCAGCTCCCTTGGCAGTTACTAGAGCCAACAGATATCAGTAACTATTTGGGTTGATTGAGTGACAGTGAATTAGAGGTTTAGGTAATCTGGTAAGTTAATGTGAGAAAGTCTGAGAATCAAATCACCCAGCCCAGAAGATACTCCTTCCATTTTCCAACCCAGCAAGTTGGCAACTGTTTGAGGTCGGTCATGACCAAGAGTTCCCAAATTTACTCCAAAGCTGGCCCAATATTAAAGTTGCTCCAGAGTGAACTTGTCTTCCTGTGCTACCCAGGGTGACCCATCCTCAGAGATGGATGTTCATGATTTCAGATCCAGCAAGAGCCTTAGCTGTAGTCCTAAGACTAACCATCTCCTTGACCTCAGCAAGGCACAATGAACACCTGCTTCTCAAATAAATTAAATGAATGTGAACTGAGTTTTGACACATGCCCTATGTGTTTGGAAACATAAGACAGAAAGTTGTCCACATTCTTTCTAACCTTTTCTCCCACCACTCTATTGGGTCCCTGAGGAGGGAGGTGAAGGAGGGCTGTCTTTAAAAATAAATAAATAAAACAAGCTCTTGCTTTGTAGTTCAGGCTGTACCTGAGCTCACTATGTAGCCCAGGTGAGCCTCAAACTCAGCAATTCTCCTGCCTCTGCCTCTGCCTCTGGAATGCTGAAATTACAGGCATGAACCACCATGCCCAATACTGTGGTATGTGGTACTAATTACTGGTGGGCATGAGTCACCATACCTAGCATTGTGGTATGTGGTTATCAGGAATCAAACCCAGGTCCTTGTGCTTGCAAAGTAAGCACCAGAACCACTGGGCTAAATCCCCAGCCCAGAGGATTGTCTTTTATGCCTCTGCTATAGATAAAGTACATGGGCTTTGTGATAATCATGTTCAAGACATTCAAAAACACTTTTATACAAATGATATTCTATATAAACTTTTCAGAAATTAGGGAGAGTTCTCCATACATTGTTATACGAAATACAATCTTTAAGGTTTCTTAGGTTTTAAAAGTGTCATTTCACCTTTCTTATTTGAATTGACCATAAGCTTTAAGAGGTAGCATAATCAAGTAGTTTGCAAAAAAAAAAACAGGCTTCACTCTTCCCCTTACTTTCAGCTGCTCCTATCACTAGATAGATTTTGTCTCCCTCCCCCTGAATCTGCACTGGTCTGTGATTTGCTTGTACAACACAATTCAGCGGAAGTGAGAGTGTAGGAGCTCTACTATTCTCCTGAGACTAGCTCTCAAGAGACCTTCGCTCCCTCCCTCCCCCTTTCCCTGTCCTTCTCTCTCTTTTGACCCCATCCTTCCCAGCTATCTCAGAACCCTGCTGGCTATAGAGCAAATAAGCCCAATCTAGTCTGCCAAAAGGGACACATGGCTCTCTATTTCAGTTATATATTATCACATAACAAAGTCAGTCACTCAAAACAACAATTATCATTTTCTGCCTACGATCAGCGATTTGCACAAGACCTGGCACAGACAGCTCAGCTCTGCTCCCCATCTGCTGGGAAAGCACAAAATTGGGGGAGGGAACCCTACAGGTGGGAGTAACTTAACATCTTGGAGCTGGACTCTCTTGGTCACTCACTCACACACCTACTAGTTGATGCTATTGTGCTGTCACTTGGGAGCTCAGCTGTGGCTACTAGATGGACAGCTATCCATGGTGACACAAAATCACAGGTAAATTGAAGATTGACATCATGAAAGGAAGAAAATAGAAGCTTTCAGGGCTGGGGATATAGCTTAGTGGTTCCAGCGCCTGTCTTGAAAGCGCAAGGGCCTGCTTCAGTCCCTGGTAATCACATAACAATACTGGGTGTGGAGACTCACCCCAGCAGCAACCAGTACTACATACTACAGTGCCGGGCGTGGTGGTTCATGCCTGTAATCCCAGTGCTCAGGAGGCAGAGACAGGAGGATTGCTGTGATGTGAGTTTGAGGCTGAGCTCAGGGCCAGCCTGAACTACAAAGTGAGACCCTGTCTCAAAAAAAAAAAAAAAAAAAAAAAAGGTTCCAGGTTCTCAGGGCTAAGCCTTAGCTTGGCCCCGCATTGTCTTGACCATATCTGTTGGTCAAGGCAATCACAAAAATCTGCCTACATTCAAGAGAAAACTGTCAGTGTTACATCTTTAGAAAATACAATCTTCCCTGGCCCCATCAACTAACTGCCAGAAAATGTGGGGAAGACTATCTAAAACCAGTCAGAGAGACAGACAGACAGACAGACAGACAGACAGACACACACACACACACACACACACACACACTTGCTGTAAATACAAGAGTAAGTGCAACCAATATTAAGTGCAAACCAGTAAGTGCAAACCAGCAGAGCTGCCTAGCCCTAGCAACAGTTGCCAGCTGGAGTCTTCTGAGCAATGGTAGATGGTCATCACTGTAAGTTATTAGGCTTCAGGGTAGTTCGCTGCACAAAAATGACACCAGCTCCACCATTTGTTGACTAACAACAAAACTACTTGAGCCTCAGTTTCCTAACCTACAACTACAATAGTACCTTGGTACTTGCTGTAAATTACTTCCAGAAGGCATCCAGAGTACCAAACACTACCAAGACTGAACAAATTTCTTCAGTTGGAAAGAGTGGCAAGACATGAGGCAGTTGAAGCAATAAATTCTAGCTTATATGTCAAATACAAAACAAATGAGCAGTGCCAGGACAACATTTTCACATGGAAATGTATTGAGTAATAAATCTGATGAATTTCAAAGCAATTGAGTACCAAACTCGGAGTGGACAGTGATGATAATGTCTATGTCACAGGATTGGAACTTCTTTGGACTTGATGACATATTGGGTGTTGAGTGCTCAGTCAGGCGCTGGCACGAAGTTAGTAAATGACTATGCCCTCCCTTTCTGCATACAGGAAAAGCTGCAGTGAAGGTCATTATCCCCTCCTGCCCTGAGCTGCATAAACCAAGGTCACAGACTCTTGATTGAATGTCATCCTCAGTTCTGCTTTTAAGAAGGTGACTTTCAAAAACAACTTTCCTTACTAATCAATTAAACTAGCGAGAATTTTCAAAATCACTGAACTATTCCATCAGAAAGGATAAAGGGCAGGACGAGAGGTGAGCTGTATGATCCTCCTAATGAAAATTTCAAGGAGACTTGGTTTATAAACACTGCAGAAATCCATCCTAAACAAAAACATCAGCTTTTTGTGGTGACTTGGATATTAGCCAGCAGTGAAGGAGAGCTTGACCTGATTTAGGGTTGGTTGCACAATATGAAAAGTGATTTTTTTTCCTTTCCCTGCACCTAGAGCTAATAGCTTTGTTTGTGTCCCTGATCAACAGAAGAGAACACTGGGCTTGTCCCCTTTAAAATCTGTAAGTGTACAAATGGAACTTTGCTTGCAGTTAACTCCACATGCACATTGGAGCTGCAGTTGCTCAGCTAAAGGGCATCTAGAATGAACACATCACACTACACCACCCCATACCTACACTCTGGAGAGTAGGGGACAGGAGACATTTTCAAGAAAGTGTAGAATCAAGAGATGGCTATGTGTCTATGCTTTAATACCCCTGATGGTAACAACGCAAGCTTATGTTTCCAGAGGAATTTTCACTCAGCAGAGGGCTCTGGGGCACCTGATTTCCACAATAACTCTGTGGGATGAAGAGCAAGTGCTGAAACCACTGGGATTTGATTCATTTATTTAATTGTGGTCACAATCTTAATGAGCTTCCAAACTAAGGAATGAGTCAGAAACATAAGAATATCAGACCTACCCTGAAATTTGACCTAAGTCTGGAGTGATGTCCTGAAATCTATATTTTTAGCAGCTTTCTAGGTGGCCATTTGATAACACTGTCTCCATCTGAAACTCTCCTACCATGGAAAATCAAAAGGTAATTTTTAAAACTCAAGGAAACAAATAAGTCCTCTTTTCCATGGCTTATTTCTCTTAAGAATTTGGCAATACTGTAGATTCATCCTATCAGCCCTAATATCACACAGAAAATGTGTCAACATGGTGCTTGATCTGACTGTCAGAACCACTGTCTTTGTGTTTGGAATGCAATGTCTTTCCCCAAAAATATTTGTCTTTCTAACCCTGACTTCAGACAACATAAAAATAAGATAGTTTTTTTCTTCTTTGTTGGCCCACACCAGAGTAAAGGATAAAGAAGAAAAAATAGACAGTCATTCCCAAAGTGTGCTACAAGGCAGAGAAGAAAAGACAGACTCGAAATCTGAGATTAAGTATCATCATCAGCTAGTCCAGCTTGCTGTCACTGAAAATGGGGGAAAAAATAGAACAAAAGGTTAAGAGTCACAGACAATCTCGTCTTGACTAAAATAGCACCAAACCACACAGCAGAGCACAATTGGTATCCAAGGATTTTGAGAAGGCAAAACTGCAGCTCTTCTTTGCAAAGTTGGTCCTATGTGCCCATCTTTTCATGGGGCTGATGACTCAAATGAAAAACCAGCAAGCATCTAGGATGATTATCACTTCAAGAAGTCCTATTGTGCTTCTACGAATCATTATTGAGTTAATTTTTCATGGACTGACAGGTTCTAGCTCTCTGTAAAGCCACCATCCCATTGAAAGATTGACCCTATTCTTATCTTTGTTTTCATTATACACACTCAAGAGCTGGTGTCTTAGTCTATGAATAAGACTAGGGCAAAGGCTATTTTAATGATGCAGACTTATATGTGAACATTAAACTATGTTAAGGGAAATTATACTAAGTTAAGTTGGATCATCCAGAGAAAACCTATTAAGAACACTTCCTACCCCAACCCCACTGCTATAGCAATTATTTATCAAGAGGGATCCTGGTGTTATAGGAATATCAAGCAAGCATAACATTATTGCTACTTCCTCAAAATCTTGAACCAACAAGGAAAAAAAAATCAGTTCTGTCTACCCAATAGATGAGGCACCATTTTATTCAAAGAGATTCTTTTTTAAGACTGGGTCTTGCTTTGTAGTTCAGGCTGGCCCTGAGCTCAGCCTCAAACTCACATCACAGCAATCCTCCTGCCTCTGCCTCCCAAGTGCTGGGATTACAGGCATGAGCCACCACTCCTGGCACTGTGGCATGTGGTACTGATCACTGCTGGGCATGAGTCTCCTCACCCAGTATTGTTGTATGTGGTTGCCAAGGACCGAACCCAGACCCTTGCACTTGCAAGACAGGCACTGGAAGCAGTGAGCTAAATCCCTGGTCCCATATTCAAAGAGATCCTTAACTTCTACACAGATTATTGTGGATCCACATTTTTCTTTTTTTTAATTAGTACATATCTGTAATACATAATGATTACATTCCTATGAGGAATTGCAACAAATACATAATATATTTTATTCCTTTTTATCACTCCCTTTCCTTTCTTCCCCTCCTCCATCTCTCCATCTCTTGATCCCCTTCTCCTCTGGAAATGATCTATCTCGTTACTTCTGATTATCTTTTATTTTGCTGATATTTATTACTTGTGTTTCTCATTTAAGAGAAACCATGTTATATTTAAGATTCACATTTTGAAGTCAGTTTTTTTCCCAGTTCTAGTGGCTAGGGTCTCCTAATATACTTTCTATAAAGCCTTACCTGATTTTTAAAAAAAAAATTTTTTCTTTAAATCCCCATCAGCAACAATCATGAGACAGATTAACTAGATGCCCTCCAGTCCCTTTTATCCATACAGAGGAAACAGGGGAATAATATTTCCTATCTGTCCTGACTGGGGGCGTGGCCAATTTCTTTCCCCTGGTCATAGGACTATGGAGAGAAATGATGACCGTCCCTTCCAGGCTTGGTATAAAACACCCCTCATGATCACCCCGTTCTATATCACAGCTCATCAGCTGGGAAAACTGAAGATCCAAGGGCACCAAAAAGAGCCTCAGAAGCAGAGGAGCCACCAGATGAAACAGATCCAGGTCCCCAGAGCCACCCGGGAGGACAGGCCTGCAGGATCACCACCGGGTTCCCCACAGGACAGGCCTGGTGCACAGTCAACCTCGCTGAGGTAAACCAGTCGGACCTGAGACTGTGGGTTATAGCATGCAATCAGTTCTAGCTAATGCGTGTGGCTGAAGCCTTCAAGACTGAAGAAATGAGTCTATAAAAAACATGTGTAAAAACCAACAGGAAACAAGACGATCAGGAGTAAAACAGCTTTTGTGGATTTTTTTTTCTTTAATCTGAAAAAAATTAAAATAGTTTCAGCAAACTTAACATTAACCAAAAAAAGAAAAATTGAGTCACTCCCTCTGTGGAATTAAACATTTTTGGCACGTTTTTGTGTGTTTTAGGTCTGAAACTAGTCAATTATTTATCTCTGAAACTATTTAATCAAATCCACATCACTGTAAAATCTGAATGACTCTCTTGCTCCTAAAAGCTTGAATCCACTGGTTTCTCTCACAGCCTCTTTGTTTGAAATGTTCTTCTTCTTATCTGATTCATGGTGCTTCAGGGGAAATCTATAGTCAATAATTAATAGCTATTACCTACTGGCACATACTACATACCATGGACATCTCTAGCATCTTCACAATTACTCTATGAGATAGCACCAACTTACAGGTGAGCAAATTAACACAGGAGAAAAGTTCAGCATGTAACCAAATGCCACCTAGGTCATCCTTAATTCAGCCAGGATCAGGACCCATTCACTCTCACCCTTCTTATTCACATCACATCTGTTTTGTGACTTCTTTCCCTCTTCAGTGTGGTTCTGTATGCTCATTTCTCCAGGTTGTCTGCAAAGATCTCACAGCCAAGAAAGAATTCCAAATGAGGTACGAAGGCAGTTACTTTAATTATCTCTATTCACCTCCCTAAATGGACCTCAGAATTGCCCCTTGTTTTATTACTGTAAGCTCGACATATTTATAAATGCAGCCCAAGTTCTTTTGAGTTATAAATTCTTCATACTTATCTTTTTCAAAGGCTTAGCACTCCTAACACTCCTTAATGACTTAAAGGGACATCTTCTTTCTATTTCAAATTTCAAGCCTGCTTACCTTTTAATACATATTCAATATCTAGGTATTATAAGATTATTTGACACCCTCATTTCCTCTGTCCTTATTTGAAATGCTTTTGTAGCAAAGGGTGATACCAGCAGTAGTGTTCATCCTATTGCTTGGCTTAAAGACCAAGGCAGCCTGTTTAATACAAGAACGAGGCCTGAGTCCAAAAGAACGCTGGCACTGGGACCCAGAATAAAATACCTTCTAGGTAAACCACCATGTGCCCTCAACCTAAGCCACAACCTCCAAGCAAATGTACCACACACACACACAAACACACACACACACAAACACACACACACACACACACTTACCACTTCCTGGTAGAATGGGCTTATAATGAGCATCCAGGACAGTACTAAATTGAAGAAGGCACAGTGGATTGTGTAACATGAGACACAATCCCTCAGTTCACTTTTTCTTTGTTAATGGGTCTATGATATATATGAACAGACTGATAATAGATAAATATACAACGGTGTGCCTACCTGAGTGTCTGTACAAAATCCTAAAATGGATTTTAGGCTAAATTTCAGAGACCGAGATATCACTTTGCAGTGGTACAAAATTTCAACTAAAATGTCCATAACTGGAGACTGAATAAAGAAGATGTGCTTCTTTTATAGAATGGAGTATTATTCTGCCATTAAAAAAATGATAAGATTGGACTGGTGATTTAGCTCAGTGGTTCTGGTGCCTGCCTGGCAAATGCAAGATCCTGAGTTCGATCACCGGTAACCACATACAACAATGCTTGGCATGGAGACTCACACCCACCAGTAATCAGTACCACATACCACAATGCCAGGCATGGTGGCTCACCCCTGTAATGCTAGTGCTCAGGAGGCAGAGGCAGGAGGATTGCTGAGAGTTTGTTTGAGCTCAGGGCCAACCTGAACTTTGAAATACAAAGTGAGACTCTATTTCAAAAAAACAAAATTTTAAATAAATAAATAAAAGATAAGATTGAATCATTCATACTCAAATGTATGTACCTTCAGGATATCCGTATTAGCGTAATAAATAGGTCACAGATGTGTAAAATTGCTTCTCTGGTGTGAGAAAATGAAGATATAAATGAATTCTAGTATATATAGTAGATATTATGAAATAGAAAATGTTTAAAAGCAAATAGGATATAGGGGTAAATAAGGGGAAAAAGAATATGATAGTAATAAAAAAGAAACAAAGCTTATATACAGGAGGTGGAGGGCCTATAGGGTGGATGGGGTAATGGGAAAAAATGACAATCAAGTCGTGTCATACACTGGATCAAATTCTCAGTGTTGAATGCAAAGATGTAACTATAATGTACCAATAAGATTTGAATTAAAAAAATTCAAATGAGGTTAAAACAAAAACGTGTTCAACTCTTCAACCTCTCACTCACATATTGGATATAGAATTACAAGAGTAAGAGAGAGTGAGGCAATTTGAAGTTGGCTTTTGCTTTGGTTTGGTTTGGTTTGGTTTGGTTTGGTTTGGTTTGGTTTGGTTGGAAAGGGCTTTAGTAAGCACTGTCTACATTCTGTGCCTCCTCCCACCTGATGTTAGAGTCACCACCCTGCAAAGGACCCCTAAATTCTGCCAAATCCAAAATGGCCTCCTTTCCCCAGGCACACCAAAGGACAGACTATCAGGAAGCTCCCTAACCTGCTGCCGGGGGGCGGGGGTCAATCCCTATCCACCACAATGCTCTCTCAACCCCTGAACGCCCAAAAAACCTCCTCCCCACTTCCCAGAACTTCTCTTGCCATTGTCTGAGGCAGCCCAGCAGCTTTCACCTCCTTAAAAGCCTTGGGATGAACGTTCCTGTTTCAGCTGGTTTTTCTTTCACCCAGGATGTTAGAAGGATTCCTGTGAAAGAAGTCCCAATTCAGGATCCTGTGCACATCCCTGACTCCCATCTGGAAAATCTAAAAGCAAGAAATAAGATCCTACTATCTGGCTCAACAGAGGAATGAAAGAGAATTTGTCACACTGGGGGAGAACTTCTGCACTACCACAGAGGAAATGCATTTGCTCTGGAAGGAAAAGAAAAAGTAGAGACCCCCCAGGTGGGCGTGTGCGCACATCTCTCTCTAATCCCAGACTCTGAGAGGAGGCAAGAGTTCAAGCCCTGCCTGGACAACTTAGGAACAGTCTGTATCAAATAAAAAATTAAAAGGGCTGGAGGTGTAGCTCTGTGTCAAGGACCTAGGTTCAATCCCACTACTGAAAAGAAAAAGAAAAGAAAGAGACCTCCACTGTTAAGGAGAAAAGTCACACCTCCAAAAAACAGAAAATGCCTCTGGTTGCCTTGAAAAGTGCTAATCACCGGAACACTTCCGCTCTCCTGATCTCCTCCTCCTCCTGCACCACTGGGGAGGGGTCAGAACCAGCTATTTTACACACAGAGGGAAAAGGTATGATGGTTCGTACTTGGCCAGGCTCTGGTGCCTGACTATTTTGTCAAATATTCATCCTGAAAGTATTCTGTGGATGTGGCTAAGTTTATAATCAGTGGCAGTTTTTGTAAAAAGCCAATTAACCTCAATGATGTGAGTGGCTCTCATCCAACCAGTTGAAGATCTTAAGAGCAAAAGCCAAGGTTTCCCAGACAAGAACAAATTTGGCCTTATGAGTATGAAACAGAAATCCTGACCTACAAATTTCAATCTTTCCACTCCTTACAGTCACATGAATCAGTTCCTTAAACACAAACCAACTTTTAATAGAGATAGATGATAGAGAGGTAGATAGATACATAGATAGATAGATAGATAGATAGATAGATAGATAATCAGACTGATCCAAAAGGAAACTATTAATAACTACTTCCAGGCAACAGGCAAATATGTAATGCAGGATTTGTGAGCTCTGGAGTCTGAAGCCAAAAGCTGGTGAAATGTGGAAGGAGTTTTAGAAGAGTTGGTTGAAGAGAAAAGAGAACGAAGAGGCTCACTACTCCTTACCTTGATTACGATATCTGCCCCAGAATAAGCCTGATGGGAGAAATGAGAATTTATTTTTAAATGAAGGTGGATTTTAAGGATGATACCAGACATCTTAATTACTATCCTAATGCAGTGCTATGTGGCTCAAAGTAATCAGTGTTGAGGTAACTTTGGTGAACACAGAAAAATCAGAGGGTCTCACATGAAAGACAGGATTATGGAAGGCCAACAGAGTAGACTGAAAGGCAGTGGAGACAAAATAAAGTTTTTAACTGACTCTCTCCTCAGAGGTTTGTTTGAGGAGCAGCAACGGGGTACCCGCCCCACAGAGGCCCGGCCTGGAGGCCTGGAGAGGGGCCCGGGTTCGCCACAACTCAGGCAGCTCTGGTGGGCTCCTTCTGCTGAGATGAGCTCCAACACAGCTCCGCATGTTGACTTCTTCCTCCTCTGCTCACACCTCAGTTCATATGTTTAACCCACCAGGGCATATGGCAACTGTGAAAGCTCTTTAACACAGGCAGTAAATACTTCACACATTGAGTACATATTTATTGAGCATCTACTCTGTTCCTAGTACCATTGGATACAAGTACAAATATAGAGTTTCTGGCTTTAAGAAACCTATAATCTTATGTAAGCTTTGGGATACCAATCTTCTTGTACTGAATTTTAATCCTCTTATGTATCTATTCTGAGTCAGCCTATATTATAAAATCTGGGAGTTCCAAATTTGATTTCCTCTTTTTTCCAGGCTTACATCCGTGGGTTTTGTTCCTGGCTATAAAAATTAGAGCAAGGATTAGTTTTGTGGTTTGAATGAGAGGCTTAATACAAAGACCACAAACTTTAGATTGAAAGGAGTTTTTACTGACGATTTAGCATGTGTGTGAGGCCAGTTTATTGTTTATAATGCACAGAAACACATACACACAGAAGTATTTATTTTAGGCTCTTCCAGTCCTAGTCATGTGATCATGGTTTTTTAAATTTTCTTAAAGTTGAGAGACAACTTAAGGACTAAAATAAATTGCTCATCCTGAGGTACAGGAACAGCATTGAAATTATCCTTTGGAAAAAGCAGAGAGCCACATAGCCAATCGATATGGTTCTTTGAAAACATTTAATTCTGTAGGAAACAGATCAGGAAATGGTTGCAGACTGCCTTTCAGGGAGTGATTGTTAAGAGAAGTCCAGGTAGTTACCGTTGTTAAGCGCCAGATCCACACCCGTGGAGGGAGAGGGCACGCTGGGCCAAAGCTTTATTCTGAAGTACTGATTCAGACACTGGTCAATAACATAGGGAAGCAGATAAGGAGGTTCCTGGGGTCTCATAAAAGATCAGGAGACCCTGTGGGGCTGAACTGAGCAGAAGGGTTGTTGTCCTAAGTGTGTCAAAGGCTCTTCACACGTATTGACTTATTTTCATGAAACAAGGAGCTAGGCAAACACCAGCTCCCAGGCCACCTGCCCCTGGCCATTTCTATTAAGTTGCATTTGGTACTCATTGTAGCCAAAGCCCGTTTGATTATCACTTAAGCCTCTTTCTATACCAGTATTTCCAGATCTAAATCAAAAGTCACACGAAGAGACTTCTTTCATAAAAGAAATGGGAGCAGGACTGCTATTGTTTGTATAAGACCAAATGTTTCTCTGCTTTCTGTCTAGCAGTAGGTTATTGCCTATAAAAAAAGAAAATAAGCAAGTTTCCTGAAATGAATCTCTGCTTGTTTCCCCATGAAGGCCCACTACACCTGCCCCATATAAACCAAATTACCTGTAATGGGCCATCAGGCTTCGAGCGGGCTTCCTGGCCCATCTTGCTTAGCGCCTTACCTCAGGAGAGAGGCCCCATCTTGATAAGGCTCTCTTCCCTGGGTATCCAGTGAATTCCTCTTTTCTCCCAGGATACATGTGGCTTCTGCTTCATGGCATCTCTTTACTGGCCCACTTCTGTTTTGCTCCACTAGAATCTCCTGAACTTTATCCAAGATGATACAGATGTAATTAAACCTGAATTCTGCTCTCTCCTTGTGACAACTCCACGGACAATTAATGATGATAAAAGAGCCTGCCAGCTGCTGCCTGACATACCAGTGCGAGCTTCCAACTCCGATGAAGATGGAGGGTGAAGGGCAGGTCCCTCTGGCTCCATTTCAATCTGTCTTTTATCTCACACTAGCTTAAAAGAAGCACTTACTTCAGGGAAATTTAGATTCCTCTTCTCTCCTTTTAGCAACACCACGCAGACAATTGAAGGTAATGTAATGTCTGTGAAATAAATAAGAACGCTTCCGGGAAGAGTAATTTAAACTTTATCACCAGGACATTACATTCAAGCTGAACACTGGAGAGGCGAGCTGTGCAGGCCACCGTGACCCTCGAGGAGAGGACATGTCCTCCCACGGGCTCTGCCACAGGACAGTCTCAGTTGGGAAGAGGGGTCTGCGTTTGCCAGGCGCTCTGTGGCACTCAAAACTAACTTTGATCATACTGATCTCTTTCTCCCTGAGTCTCTCTGATGCAATAAAATCCCTGGATGGAAACCAGTGCTTGAGAGAGGCAAACGCTGGAGTGGGAATAAGTGCCAAGGAACCGATCAGAAGTGGGAGTAGGAGATGAGGACGAGGGGACTGTTCAACACTCACACTTCAAGCCTGCATGCTGAAACTCCGTGTGAGAGCCCAGTGCCGCTGGCCTCTGGTGAGGCTTCGTTTAATGGTGGCTGTTTGCAGGATTTGAGAATCCATTTCAATAATTCCCATAAGAAAAAAATGCAAATGACTCATAAACATATGAAATAAATGTTCAACACCATTTGTAAACAAAGACATGCAAATACAAAACAACAGGACAGTTTTTTCACCTAACAAATTAATGAGAATCACCAGGAATTCTAATATTCAACAGGGTGGTAAGATGGCCCATCTCTCACTGTAGGAATAATTGCTACAATCTTTCCCTTGGCTATAGAGAGCAAAAGTCTTGAAAACTTACACGTTTCTGACCCACCAATCCCTCACCTAGGGATCTACACAAAGGGCAGTTCTAGGAAGACATGGGTATGAAAGTTTCAGGGGGATATCATTTTCATGCAAGAAAAGTATAAGAATAAAATATGACTGTGATAAATTACATATGCTAATTGTAAAATAAATAAATGTAAAAAATAGATTTCAACATTTCCTCACCACTTAATGTTATGTAGGGAATTTATATATTTCAAAGTCATTGTAATGACAAGATCATATTTTAATGTGACCTGTTTTTTTTAATTAGGAAAGGGTATACCAAAATATTAAGAGATTACATCTATATAGGTGATTTTGGTAGATTTGTTTTTCATACTTTCCAAATTTCTCCACAGTGAACATATGGTAATTAGAAAATATAAACAGCAAATGATTTTAAGTGTGTCAATAAGAGATTAAAATTATATTAGTCAAGATTGACTTAGTAACAGACAGATCCTGAATCTTGGTGGCTTAAAAAATAAAGGTTTATTTCTTATCCATCTTGCACATCAGCAAACGACTCAATCTGTTGTCACTTCACTCAGGGACAGTAGTACAGGGAGCCTCGTCATCTGGAGCATCCCTGGTCACCCAGGAAGGCGAGGGAAAATGTGGGAAATCACTGGCTGGTGCTAAATGATCCTCCTGCACATGGGATGCCGGGCTCTTACACTAACACATCACCTTCAAAATCTCCTGGACAGTCAAACATTTTGAGCTTCCTCTTATGAGTGCCATTTTAATATGGCATTTTAATATAAGTATGAATAACAAAAATTGAGGCCAGTGTTATCTGTGTATTAAATCAATTCACATTTTCCTTCGACAACACATCAAAAAATAAAAGTTAATGATATAAAACATCAGTTTGTAGCTTGCTTTGCTAGGCCTCTGCAAGAGATGCAGTTAATTAGAGAAAATCTGACCCTCAAACCAGAACTCTCAGGTTATCATTGAAACTTTTTCATCACCTAGTGCTATCACCTACTGCTCCCTACCTACTGTTAAATAACTTGTCACCAATCTACAACATTCTGAATTTCCTAAATACCCACTTGATTTGATCTTTTCTCTCTACTCTCAGTCACTACATTCAGGGCTTCATCATCTTCCACCTAAGCTACTGCAATCCCCTATCGCCTTGTCCTCCCTTCAGACTTCTCTCCAAACCATTTTTCACACTGACACCACAATGTGCAACCTGATACTTCTCTTAAAATCCCACAGAGGTCTCTTATTACCTGAGAGAAAGCTTAGATGGAAAATGGAAAGTTCTCTCCCTTGGCGCCCAAGGCTAGCTAGACCTTCTCCAAAAGGTGTTCAGTGGAAAACTTACATGGAGAGAGAGGGTGTCCTGCAGTCTGGTAATTTGGGGAAAGTCGCCTTAAACCTTGTCTCTGTTCCCCAGGGATTGTCAGAATTGAGAATACAAGAGATGTGATTAAATAAATCCTGGGATTTGTTCCCCTTCCTGCCTCTTCCTTGCCTGCATTCCTACCTCAGAGACCACACCAACTGCTGCTCCATTATCTCCTCCCTGGACCGTGAACCACTGGCCTCCACCCTGCTCCTCTGCACATGGGACACTCCCAGCTCCCCTCTGGATTGCCCTTGAGCAGAAAGCTCCATCTGTTTCATTCCTGTGCTTTCAGGGTTTTTCTCAAAAGCTTTTGATGAAAACTTCCTTGACCTCCCTTCCACAATTCCCATATTATCTTTCTTTTATTTTTTCTTTGTAAATATTAGTTAATTTATTTTTTAATTCAAATCTTCATTGGTACATTATGAATACACGTCATCATTGCATTCAACATTGAGAGTTTGTACCAGAATATGACACGGCTTCTCATTTTCCCCCTTCCTCCACCCACCCTGCACCCCTACATGCTCTATATACATAAGCCTTGTTTCCTTTTTTTTATTATTACTATTACATTCTTTTTCCCCTCATTAAATAGGTCAGAGATGTGTAAATATCATATCTTTTCTCTGGTATGAGAAAATGAAGATGTAAATGAGTTGTAGTACATATAGTTGATATTGTGAAATAGAAAACACGTTTTCTTAATACTTCCAACAGGCATTTCCATTTTATCTTTCCCCTTAATAGTGTTCATGTCAAAAATACTACACATTATAAGTTCTTGTTTTAGCTATCAACCATGTTTCACAGGAGGGTATAGGCTCCTGCGGGCAAGATCACAGTCTATGTGATTCACTACTGGATCTCCAGGGCCCAGAACAATGCCTGGTACACAAGAGACATTTAGAATATATTTATTAAACAAAAGAATGAATAAATGAATGAATTTGCAAAAGAGTTCATCATACTTCCCAAAATTATTCTAGCACAGATTCCTCTTCCATGGGTTACTCCACAAGACCAGTCATGACCAGCTGGCCTCACGTTGGCTCACCTTGCCTGTTAACGAGGCCCTTACGCTGCCTGTGTGGCCCCCCTCTCTCCTATTCTTGAGAACCACTAATGCAGATTATGGAGTCTAGCCCTAACTTACCTTGGTAGACATTAACCCATAAAAGATTTAAAAATATTTCATTATAACTTTCTTGGGGTTTTTCATGAAGTTCATTTAATTTATTTAAAAAGCACTCATTACATGTTAGTTATATCCCAGGGGTATATTGGTGGATAGGGAAAAATAACTAATAGGACACAAGATTTGACCTCTGGGAAGACAGATGGAGAATCAAACAGTTAAAGATTTTAAGTAGTAGGACAGAGACACCACTGAGTATTATGTAGATAAGCAAAATGTTTCACAATTTAAAAAGATCCAATGCGCTCTCCAAAGGGTTCGCCTTTGAGGTAAGCCTTAAAGACTAAGCCTACATTTTAGGTAAAAAGTAGGTTTATAAGGATTTTCCTGAATGGAAGGAAAGGCAGTGCAAAGACATGGCCCCAGGAAAAGAAACTAGTAGCATCCTGGATCATTTGGAGGAAGGAAGAAAGTCTTGAGAAAGGAGACCCCGTAGTAGGCAGACCACATTAAGACCTTGCAAAGCCTGTAGCCAAGCTTGCCACAATAGTGGCTTTGCTTTCTTTGTTCCAAGACTCACCGGAGGAGGGAGCTCCTGGAAAGGACCCCAGTGGAACAAGAACCCCAGGCAGGCATGAGATTGGCTGGCTGACACACAGGGATGATCAAATATGTGGTTAAGATTCAAATATTAAAGAATTTGTTACAGAAAAAGTCACATTGCCATAATCTCTCTCAAAATATTCCCCTTCACTTCAAATATACATCGCATCATTTTTGCTCATTTTAGAAGCGGTTCTGGAAGTTTTCTTTCATAAGTATCTTTCTAGGGGGTAATAAAAAATAAATACAGTGAGTGCTGCTGCTGAGACAGGCTTGTAGAAACATTCCCATATGTCTTCATCCACCTTATTTACCAGAGCTGGCTCCATGAAAAAGCTGGATTTTCTCCAAAGTTAAAAGGAGAATGAAAGCAAATGTTTTGAACTGATTCATGATACTGCACAGCAGCACAACCAAAGACACTCACAAAAGAAGACTTCTAGATGTGCTTCCAGAAGTAGCAAGGATGGTGAGATGAGTGTGTTCAGAGCAAGGAAGAGTAATGGCAATGTGTCCTACTATAATACTTTTCAGTTTAAATATTTTTCAATCACACTTAATAATAGGTGGCTTGTGTCTTCCAGCCTCCTGAGCCAGGCTGCCATCCACTTGTGTTCAGGCCCGCATGGCACTGGGGAGGGGGGTCAGTCCAGTGTGTTTCCTGATGGGCACTCTGACCGTGCTGCTCTGGATGACCACAGCTGAAGTTATTCACATTGGTGCTAGTGTTGTTGAGAATGTGAACAGGAGAGGAAGGGGACAATGAAGCTCCAGCTCCCACTTCTACAGCAGCCCTTCCAGAATGCCCAGGTCAAATCACATCACCTTCCCCAAAGCATGCTTACGGTACATAAGAAGTACTAGCCATGCACCAGGCAATAAGCCAACAAGTGGCTCAGTCCTAAGTCCTAATTCTCCTTGGTTGTTCCCTATGGAGTGACCCTTCCTATCTGCTTTACTGAGTGCTAAGGTTCTTGAAATCAGGAAGAATATTTTACATTGCTTTGTATCTCTCAGTTATTCTGCACAATGCCTGACATGCACTGGGTATTTGATAAGTATTTGCTGAGTTAAAGTAATGATCCAAGAGAAGTCAACCAGGTAACCACTAAAAACTGGCTTCACCAAAACCCTTCATTTGTGTGTGAGGCTCATACCTGCCCTGAACTGACTCCAAAATGGAGCATTGTGTCCCAAGGAAACTGGGATTCCCAGACTTCCACTAGAGGGCAACACAGTTGTAACATCAAGACTGAATCTGAGCTCTAATCACTGGCCTGTGATGCCAGGAAATGTGTCTACCCCAACAGACAGAAGGAAAACTGCAAAGAAAGCATTTAAGGCTATAGAGAATTTTTCTTTATTCTTCATCTGGGTCCTGAGGCCTGTGATTTGGCTCCAATTTTTCATTTGTGGTTGTTTGTTTCATATAATAAAACTGTTCCTTTAAAATAATGGAGACTATATTGAAGTTAAAAATAAATATCAAAAGACCAAAGTCCCTGAGTGGGAACAATTATTGCAAAAGGACCAGCCAAGCTCAGAACAGCTGTTAAGGGATCCTGTAACGGGCAAAAGGAGCCTGGCCTCTTGGCTGATGGAGTTACATGGGCAGGTTGATAAACTGAAATGAAAAAACTGTTAAAATACAGAAAACACACAAAGCGACTATATATCTGCTCCCTAGGAATACCACTTTTATGTGGTCACTATTGACCACTAATTACTTGTAATATTGTTAAGACATTTCACAAAATGGGGAGAAAATGAGAGCTTCACAGTGAAGGAAGAAAGCAACAAAGAAAAAGCCGAAGGAAAGCTAGTCTTGATTTTCCAAGAGGAATAACAAGAGGGTCCAATTTCACTGCTAGATATAATAAGTCTCAGGAAGTAAGTGAATGAGAAGTAACCAAGCTGATGTGGTTCAATTTCACCACCACGATTGTTTGTTCCCTGATGCATTCAGCGAAAGAAAGTGACGAAAATCATCCTGAGACTTCCAAGTACAATTACAAGGATCATGCAGCCACTTCAGATCTGCCTTCAACACAAAGAAGTGGCCCTGGACAATTCACCAGCACAACCTATCTTCTAAGAAGCCTCTATGTAGTTAATTCTCTTAGAATCATGGGAGCAGTAATATATATCATTTTTCTCTTCCTAAGTATTTTATTATTTATGTTAAAAGATAAATTCCAATCGTTTTTAAGTGTAATTATTTGATCAATTGTTTTTAAGTGTTCTAAGGGCTTTTCTCATTATTCGTTCACTTAGTAAACACTTATTGAACATCGATTATGTACCAGACATTCTAGTAGATAATACCAGAAAAATGTCCATTTCTGTATTTAAGTCTCAGAATCTGGAGGCCCTGTTAGCAGGAAGTTGACATTGACAATTAAACAAGGTAAGAGGGCCGAGGATTTAGCTCAATGGTTCTGGCGTCTGTCTTGGAAGCACAAGGGCCTGGGTTCGATCCCCCGGTAACCACATACAATACTGGGCATGGAAACTCACACCCAGCAGCAATCAGTACCACATACCACAGTGCTGGGCGTGGTGGCTCATGCCTGTAATCCCAGCACTCAGGAGGCAGAGGCAGGAGGACTGCTGTAATGAGTTTGAGGCTAAGCTCAGTGCCAGCCTGAACTACAAAGCAAGACCATGTCTCAAAAAAAAACAAGGTAAGAGATACAGATTGGCACTGATGCCAGCCTCATCTAGGGTTAGAAAGGCTTTCTGGAGAGAACTTACATGGATAATAAAGGAAGGACCCCTCAGCTAGATGGATTTGCTAGAACTTATGAGCATACCAGGGACTTACCATCATCTTATCAGCATCAAAAACAGAAGCTAATATTGGTCAAGAGTTCATTCTTTGCCATGCACCAGGCTAAATAGTATGAATATTAGATCTTGTTGAGGACTCATGGCTAATACATATAAAGCAAAATGATACCAACATATGGCTGCAGGAAAAATGAGGATGTCCCCTTTGACACTTTTGTAGATGAAACTAAGGTGACCAGTTTTAAGGTAGGACCATGGGTTATCCTGGATAATCCATATGTACCCAGTGTAATCACAAAGACCCCAGAAAGAGCAAGGGGAGTGGAAGAATAAATGCAGAAGCAAAGGCAGAGGAGGTACCCAAAGCATATTACCCACAAAGGACACAGCTGGCATTGCGGACTTTGAAAATAGAGGAAGGGAACCATAAGCCAAGCAATGTGCATGGCGTCTAGAAGGAAAACCTTCAGCCTCCAGGTAGCAGGAAAATGAGGGCCTCCATCCTATCACCATGTGGAAGGCAACTCTGCCAACAAATGTGAGCCTGGGAGGAAATGTTCCCCTGCAGCCTGCCAACTGCAAAGCTTCATTTCAGCCACTTGAGACTCAGAGAAACCAGCCAAGCCCACTGGATTTCTGACCTATCTATGGATATGTATGAGATAATACATTTGCATTGTTTCAAGGCATTAACTTTGTGGCAAGTTGCTAAGGCAACAACAGAGCACTAATACACTGACATTGTCTGATTAGGTGGTGTGATAAAAATAAATGACAAAATATTGCTACAGCACCTATGATGGACCAAGACCTTTTCAAATGTTTTTAACTCTTACAATCATACAAAGTTGATATTTCTCTCTCTGTTCCACAGATAAAGAAGATGAAGTACAGAGATGCTTAAATAACTTCACTAATGTCCCACCAATAAATAGTAGAAATGGGCCTTGAGCCCAGGCTGCCAAGTGCCAGCTCTCCTGTTCTTGCCATGCTGCCCCCAGGTGCTCCTTCTTCCCATGGGTTCAGGCTGGATCCGGAGCTCTTCTCTGTGCATTATCTTAATTGAACCCTGAAATAGCCTCCGAGGCAGGCAGAGCAGGAATCCTTCGAGCATTTTACAAATGGGACACCCAATCTGGGCCTAAATTATGACCCAGGGTGAGAACACAAACTTTCCAACTCCCCATTCTGCTTACTTCTGCTCTACCTTAGCATTCAGAGAAAAACCCACCCACCCCACCCGTAAAACCCGGGACAGTCAAGTGTGCCACTCCCCCAAAACCTGTGTCCACATAAGCCTGGAAGTAGACTGTGAAATAGAAGAAAATCCTGAGGAGCCCTGGGCGGAAAGTCAATTCTTTAAGTGAAACTAAGCCTTGTAGCTATCCTGCTAGAACGTTGCAAGTGTTCTTTGTCCATTTAGGGTGGTAATTATCAATAGGTGCTATCATTTGACTTTGGTGAAAGCAGCCACGTCTTGGGGTCCTACAGAGCTATTCTGTGGACCAGCTATGGTGCTTTAAATGCTTCCTTTTTTACTCAGTTATTTAATGTTCAATTCCTAGAGCCATTTTGTGCCTGAAGCTTCTTAAAAACATAAAATCTCTTATATGAGGAGCCCCCAAAGAAATCTGCTTTATCTGTAGCACAATCCATTTACCAAAAGGTCTTTCTGGAATGACTTGAGGGGCCAGGCAGGTGCTAGGTACTGATGATGGGGCCCTCAAAAGACCAGACAGACTCCTGCCTTCATGGGGCTTATACTGTCCTGAGAGAGACAGACAGTAAGTCAGTTAGCAGATGAACAGAGTAATTGTATGTGAAAGATATGGCCAAAGCAATAAATGGGACCTAGATTCACAGAGTGTGAGCTCCAAATGGGGAGGTGGGGTTTAGGAGGAGAGGAATCTGAGGCCTCTCCCCTAGAAAAGCCGAGAGGAGGGCGAAACGGTCAGAGCAGCCAAACCTAACAGTCAGGCCTGGAGTCAGCAGAGGCAGAGCACGATCTAGGAATCCTCAGTGCAGGACAGAAGGATTAGGAAGAGTTAAGGTCATCACAGTACAGCAAAAAAGAAGAAAGGCAAAAGAGGATTTTTGTAATTGAACTATTCTAATTGACTGCTGGCTCTACACTGTTCAAATTTGCCAGGTAATTGCTCAATTCTCCATTTCATTTCATCTGAGAAGCCATAGCTAAAGCCGTAGTTGGAGGGGGAAGGGAGAGCTTTAGAACTGATTAGGGGAAATCACTCCTCGCAGGCCTTAGGTTATTCTTGTTAAAAATGATGCCAGGAAAATCATAATTAAAATGGGAACATGGTGAATAACAAGAGCCCCTTTCCTTGAATGTGAAATAAATTTTAACAACTACCTTAGCTAAAGAACCCAACCCATTCGACCTTCCAATAAGGGTAAGCAGAGTTTTCTATCAGAGTGAAATAGAAACTATAAATCAAATGTTTCATATCTAAAGTCCAAGTCAGCTCCAGTGAGTAAAATTCCACTCTCCAACAGTCCTGTGTTTTTTCACCGGCAGGCTATCACACTGCATGACTCCAGAACTATACTATATGGATCCCGTTTCTTCATCTTAAATCTGTGAAAGTGCCATCAAGAGCTGTGGTCTTGACTGCTCGAGACACACTCTCCAAGATAAAGAAGCTGCTCAGTGATATGCCCGTGTGCAAGATGCTATCGAGTGCACACAGTTGAGATGGAATTGCAGAGAAGGAGGTGACAGGGACATAAGGGAGGAGACTGCTTTGGGAGAGAGTTCCAGAGAGTCACGAGAAGGAGGCTGCGGAAAACAGAGGAGCCATTATCCAACGCTTCTTGGAGGAGAGCTAACGTGGATAATCTAACTCTCTTGATTCAAGCGCAATGACGATGCACCTCCTAAACCCAGATTTGCCCTTCATCTTTCCAAACCCAGCACGGGACCCAGTGACATCCTTCACCAAGGGACAGCTTAGGTCTCCAAAGAGATACACTGCTTAGAGAAGCCCCAAGTAGATTTTTCTGGGCTACTGTTTGCTAATTGGAAGGGCGCTCAGAGTTATTTGGCTGACTGAAAGCCTCTTCCTGTTGAAAATGTAAGAGAATCCTCCCTCCGCGGTTTGGTTCAGAGCAAAATAAAATATACTCCAGGGTCATAGTCATACTCCACAGACTCTCCAGAGACTCTTTGATCATCTTAATGGCCTCACTGTGGAGCTGCAGGAAGCCTTGGGTGTGTTGTGGCCAAGCACTGCGGCAGGACTGGGTCTCCCGAGAACATGGCCACCTTCAGCATTGATAGGGAGGGCTCATCTTCAGTGTGGTATGGCTGAGGCTTCCAGGGACCCTCCATCCCCTCCCCTGCTAAGGCTCAGACGACAGGGCATTTCAGAATTATAGAGCCCTACTAGTTGAAAGTGTAGTGACTATTTCAAGTATTAAAGCCCACTCCTTCCTCTGCAGCCACCACCCTTCCAGCCACCCTACTGCCCCTGCCCCACGACATCTTCAATGCAAGCTCAGAGAGGTCTTGGAGGATGAGCCTCAAAATCCATAAGGAGAACAGACAGGTTTCTACACTCATTCAGGTGACATCGGCTGTTTACCTCCAGACTAACTCGGTACTGAGACTGCTGGCAGAAGCCATAGGTGGTGAGTGTGCAGATGGGACTGTCCTACACAAGCCACGCCACAGCCTAGTGTTTCTTACTCCTGCTTCCTAGCAGAATCACTTGGGATGTGTTTGAAAACAAAAATACCAGTGCCCACACCCTAGCCCGGAAATGATGGCTTGATCCATCTGAGGTAAGTTCTAGCCTGGTAGCTGTGTGTCTCCAAAGCTCCCGCAATGGCTCCAACATATGGTCAGGTTGGGTCCTCAGGTCACAGGTTTTGCTGCAAGTCCTCTCATCGTTCTCTACAAGGAGCAATGACTGCTTGCAGTCAATACCTAGCACAGGAAGTTGCACTTATTACCTGTTTTCTTGATCACTTTCTCAGAAGGTAGATTTAAACTCAGAATTCGAAGGTCATTCAAGGTTAGCTTCAATGTACCACCTAGGATAAACACTCCCTATTCACTCAGATTGATCTTGTTGGAGGACCTTATGCACCAGACACTCTGTTGGGAATGAAAGCACTCATGTGCGTATCATCAGCTTCTGCAGTTTGGATTTGCCTCTGCTCCTTCAGATTGGGAGTCCTCGTTGTGCTCTCTCTCTGTATCTCTCTCTGTATCTCTCTCTCTCTCTCTCTCTCTCTCTATCTCTCCCCCCTTTCATATATGTTATACATAATCTACAATATTTATATATAGCACATATACAGAGACAGATTTACCTATAAATCTCAAAGTTCTTCTGCATCAGTAGCTAATCTCCAACATAGCACTCAGTTGCAGTATGGTGAGAATAGCAGAGGGAAAAAGCCTTGCATTGAGGTTGAACATACCTCACGGACTTCTCTTTCATAACTTTTCATCTCCTAATCAAGTTTCTATTATATTAGCCTAAGGATCCAATGCCTGGTAAATATTCAAAAGCCCAAATAAAAGACCTTCTCTACTCTCTCTGCTCTGCCCTTTCAAGTGTTTAATTTCCACAAACCTGTCAGGAAAAATACAACCATGAAACTTCCCAACCAGATTTCATAATTCTTGTGTTTGCCTGGAAAGAGAAAATTCAGCACTTGTAAATTTCCCTGTATTGGAGCCTTAAAGGCCAAAGATTTAGGAACACAGGAGTCTATCTAATGGAGCAGTAATCTCCCTGCCTCTGTGTCTCTGCTCCAGCCCTACCTGCACTCATCATTATCCTTTATTTCAGTTATGCCTGTGTCTGTCTTTCCCAGAATGCATCTGTTCTGTGCTCCCCCCTGAAGCACGGATTGTACTTTGTCATAGTTTATGCACAGTGCACACTTCCTGAATGCTGGGCTCTGATCTAGGCTCTGTCTCTAATCTTCACTCCATCTTGAGCTGGGTGTGGTGGCTTTTACCTCTAATCCCAGCCCTCAGGAGGTTAAGGCAGGAGAACTCCGGTGAGTTCTTGGCCAGCCTGAGCTACAAAGTGAGTTCGAGGCGAGCCTGAACTACACAGGGAGACTGTCTCAAAAGCAATCTTGACCTGAGTACCTTTCTTACACATCATACAGCTGAGCAATTTAGACCAGAGTCAGAGCTCCTGGCTCATGTCTTAGTCACATCCCTTGGCACTGGAAGAAAACACCCAACATTCACAACCTAAGAGGGGAGAGTTTTATTTTGGCTCACAGTTCCAGTTCATGGTCAACTGGTTGCTAGGTAGAGGCAGCACAGTGAAAGGGCTGCAGCAGAGGGAAGCTGCTCCTGTCTTGGCACCAGGAAGCAGAGGAGGAAGGAAGGCACCTCGGAAGGAAACACGCCCTTCAGGAAACACACCCGCTGCCATTTGCCACTTCCAGCTGGGCCCCACCTCTAACAGCAGGTTCAGTTCCAGCAGCCCCATAATCCAATCGCTTCCAAAAGTCCCATCTCTGGGCACATGAGGCCTTTTGGGTGAAATTTTAGTCTAGAATATGTACAATATCCATGTTTTTCACAAAACCCATTAGGCAAAATCCAGATAATTACAGATCCTACTCTCTTAACTATCACTATATGATGTTAGGACTTAAACAAACACAGCTGTTTCATAGGTTTTGAGTCCATAGAAGGCAGCTGTAACTTACTAGCTATGTGACCTTAAGAAAATTATCAAGCTTCTCTAAATCTCAGTTACCTCTTCAAGAAAATGAGACTTATAGCAACACAGAGTTCCTAGGGGTTAGTGTGATGATTAAATTAGACAGTAGAGGTAAAACGCTTAGCTCGGTGGCCAGCATTGAGGACAAGCTTGATAAAAGTTGCTTGGATCCAACTGCTGCTCCTGCTGCCACTTAGGATTCTATCTTTAGGAGCATGTTGAGTTACTCTCCTGAGCAGCCATGGCCTCCCTCAGCGAGGGCAGCGACAGCAGCTACTAGCTTTTCTAAACAAGTTTATTTAGACATAATTCATGTATCATATCATGCACCCATTTAAAATGTCCAGCTCTGTCATTTTCAGTATATTTGACCATCATTATAATGAATTTTAGGCCTAATTTGGAACCTAGAAACCAGTTTAGAACCAAACTGGGGATCAATTTGAGGAAATTCTTCCTCACTCAAAAAGGAAACCCAGTATCCTTAGCTACTCATCCTCACTTTCCCTAAGCCCTCTCTTCCCCAGCCCTTGGCACCCACGAACTTGTTTTATATATATTCACGATATTTCATATAAAAGAATCAAATGATACATTGTCTTTTTGACTACCTTTTTAAACTTAACATCATATGTTCAAAGTTCATGTAGGCTTAGCATCTATCAATATTTCACTTCTTTCTACAACCAGATATCATTTTACTACATGGACAGACTTAACATCATTTACTCACTCACTAACTGATGGGTATTTGTGCTGTCTATGTTTTTGGTTATTACAAGGAGTACTACTATGAGCATCTGTGTACAAGTGTTTGTGTAGACATACATTCTAATTTCCTTGGGTACACACTTAAGGAGTAGAATTTCTGGGTTATCTGAAAGCTTTTAAGACACTGCCAACTTGTTTTCAAAAGAAATAGCCACAAATCTTACATATGCTTCTAAATGACCTGGAATAAGTCACTTAGCGGGCCGGGGAGTTAGCTCAGTGGTTCCGGCGCCTGTCTCGCAAGCGCAAGGACCCGGGTTCGATTCCCCGGTAACCACATAACAATACTGGGTGTGGAGACCCACACCCAGCAGCAACCAGTACCACATACCACAGTGCCGGGCGTGGTGGCTCACGCCTGTAATCCCAGCACTCGGGAGGCAGAGGCAGGAGG